>JAHZMX010001736.1:0-17449 GCA_027743895.1 Seira musarum | reverse complement strand
TTTATGCCTTAAGACTTTTGATGACAATTAGGCCCAAAAAATGTTTTTCAAAGTTTATTTTATGAATTCAGTACTGCCATAGATTTTGATAAGATATTCATACACATACTCAAATAAACAAAACTTCAATTACATCAAGTAAAGTGAGTTTGGACCTTACTTGACGAAAAACATGTTTTTGTGGTCCAATTTTTGTTAAAAGTCGTACGTATTTTGAGACAAATGCAAAGCTAAAGTGGCTAATCAAGGAATATGTAACTCAATTTTAAGGCGCTTGGAAGAGAATTTTTCCGTTACAGCCGGTGACTACTATGGTTTTTGATACGTAGATAGTACAGATTAAAATTACCACCTAATCGTTTTTCGCAAGTATGTCCGAGATAGTTGCATTGTCAGTTTTTCTTTGGGCAAACGTGTTCTCATTTTATATTTTTTCTATTCACCGATACATTGTTCCTGGTGCAAGTCCTAACTTACGTTGACAATGCTATTCAAACTTTCGTATAAAGCATGGCCATTCAAAACTAACTTGAAGGTTAAATTTGCCTTGAGTGAAGAAATGACTTTCCAGCGTCAATATGACAGGTCGTTTTCTCAGTCAGTGATGCAAAAAATCAATAAACTTCTTTCATTATTTTCATTGCAGCGTGAGAATGATATGCAAATAATTTTTCGATTGCAAAAGATTAAAGCAAAACCATTGTGGTATTGATACAATCTTGTTATTTTGGAAATTTTATTTATTTCGACTTATTAATACATTCGTAAAAAGGCACTTAGCATACATTATTGGTTTACACATGACAAGTATTTTAAAACATCTATTATTGTTACAAAATTCATACGTACAGTTTACAGTGACCAGTTTAAAGTAGAATTCCTATACCTTAAATTGGAGATTTCCTTCGTTTCACCATCCACAAGCTTGTTGAAATTCAAACTAACATTGTATAAATTAACTTCTTAGCATCAGATATTGTTTTAACCAAAGATTGTTTAACATGTCATTTTTACTTTTACTCTTATGTATTGTTTTAGAAATAAGAGAAGTTAAGCAAATATTACAATGGAAATTTTTTCGTGTAAGATTGCTTCGTAACCAAATTTTTTTGATCATGCTTTCGCCGCTCGTCTGGTTTCAATGCAGGGGTTATTAGTGAGCGTTTTAAGCAACAAAATTTCGTTTAAAAAGTATTTTTCCGGTAATTAAAATTTCACACATTTTGACGCCAGTTCATGTCACGCCCTCTACCATCATCTGACATTCCGATTCTATATATTTCTAATTTGTGATAATGATAACTTTTTACCAAAAAAACAGAGAACTTAACCTCATCCACTTTTTTCAACAAAAATTGAAGAAGTGACTTAATCAGGCATAATATATTATTTCTATGACACTATTTCTCAAATATTTGTCATAGGTTTGATGTCTTAATTCAAGTAGACCTCTCGGTTATGCAATGCTAGCTAAATATCATGGAAACATTTATACAAAGACGACCATATCAGGGACAAAACCAATCAAAGTATTTGGAGACCTATTCGACAATAACAAACTCCCAGGACGCCTCAACCAGCAATCGCAGGAATTCCACGTTGCAAAAGGCTTCATTCATAAAAAAATTCTGACGCAATGATCATAAAATTCACAAATTCTACTCAAATTATTACTGTTGTATCAACTATCAATTAAGCTACATTTGCTTTTAGTAAATTAAAAAAAAATTCTGTCGGACAGTAGAAACATGTCTTATTTGCAAATCTACTCTGTCGCAAATAATTAAAACAATAGCAAAACTGTGAATTGTTCCATTCTTTGCTTGCTCCAAAAAAATCTGCACGTATTTAGTTAGCAAGGAAATTGCTAAATTCCGAAGGAGAATAACTTAAGCGCTCAATCCGTGACGTGATTAAGATAAGTAATGTAGAAGAAAAGACTAAACGAAAAAAAATCTCTTTCTTCCACTGTTCCACTGCATTAAGAATCGCATTTTATTTCTAAAGTTTCCAAAACTTAACGAAGTCGAGCGATTTAATTCTTCTTTGCGGAGAATATAGTTTTTACAATGAAGCAAAAACCCTCTTTTCCATCTGAGTACAAGTTTTTGAATGTATCAGAGAATACTTACGAAGAAAGGGTTTTGCATTTCTGTAAAATAGCCTCGTGGGTTATAAAGTGAATTTCTTCTAAAAACTGAGGTTTACATTGCAACTGTTAGGCCAGATTGCGAATTAAATCGGAAAAATCAAAATTTGCATTTCGAAGCAAAATCTAAATTCTTATATCAAATGAGATATCAATGGAGCCCATCCTTATGCGAAGGAAGCGGAAGATGAAGTTGAATTTTTTATAGTTTCAAACATTTAAGCGACAATTAATATTTCCACTTTTTAAGTAAAATTCAATTTTTAAAATACATACTTTGTAATTTCATAATTCATGCTACAATTTCCTGCACTGACTATGCATTCTTTCGAAAAGTTATAACAATAATCTTTATTTGATAAAAAAGGGGCGTATTCTGAAGAATAGATAAGCATATTTTGCGTTTCATATTGTCACCTACGATATCGATACTTGCCCTCAGTCTTTGATTTCATTCTCTGGTTGTGACACGGTAGAATGTTTCTTTGCAAATTGCCCCGTATAATTTTTAAAACCTTATTTATGACTACTTAAACCACTGTTTAAGAACGAGCAGACCTTCTTCTACAACTCTGATAACTTTTTTTTTTAGTAAAGTTGGTTTTTGTTCCGTGATTTCGGAACTTTTGAAAGTGGCTTTTGGGTTAATTTTCTAATTTCGATCAAAAACACGAGAATTGGCTTTTTTTATTTTTCTTATACTACTCCAGGCTGTTAATCTAGGTAAGTAATGAATTTTTTTCTTCGACCCCACAGATAGCTCTTGAATTGGTGATTATGATACTTTCTGTTTTAGGGGCTGAATGTTGCAGTAATTTGAAAAAAATTTCTTCTGAAGTAGAGGTTGATTTTCCGTTTTTGCACCGTGCCAATGAAGAAACATTATAGATGTTTTGATCTTGATTTAGTATTCTCCTGTCATACACGTGTGACAGATATATCCCCGCAAAGCCCTGTGTCCAAGGTTTGGATTGAGTGCTCTGTTTCAGTTCGTAATGGCAACTTTATTTGGACACGGCAGGAATTTCTCCGCATCTGTTTATCTTTTTTAAGCCCCTCCCATTGAGAACTTTTCAACTTTGTTTGATCATGAATTTAATGCAGCATTTAATAGAATGTAGAGTTAAACCAGCTTGAGACCAACTTGCCGGAACAAACCACCAAAGCATGAACTGTCCCGGGCTCAACAAATAATATCAAAATTATTGATCTTTCTGACACAAAAGAAAACCATGAACTTTCATCCAATTTACGAATCTAGCGAACTTACAACGTCATCAAGTCATTCAGTAAAAAATTGTTTCAAACAAAAGATTTTACCATGTCATGATCTTTATCATCATCACCAACGCATCGCATACGTCACCATTACAGAATTGGATCATTGAAAAATTTCAAATATATTTAGCATACATATGATTGCCCTCTCCACCATGATATCAAGCTATCTATCTGACTTTTCCTGCTATCATAATTTTCCTTGAAAAAAGATTAAATAATTAAACATCATCATTCGTCATATTCAGTGAAAATTTTAAATCAAATTATCGTCATCATAATCAGCGAAAAATTAGTTCCACCCACCAAATAAATATTCAACCTAATGCAAAATCGATTTCGATCTTGAAAATATAACAGCAGCATTTATCAAATCCGGTTAGAAATTTTTTAATATCAGCAAGTCAAGTCGTTTTGAGCAAAGGAAATGATTGTGACGGGAGATCTGGGTCAAATCATTTTCATGAGTCATTGATGAAGAATATCTACTAAAGCCAATTATATTAAATAAAGTTTTGAATCATCAGAGAAAACTAGAGCATATGAAGAATTCGTGAATCTCATCTCATCTCTACATCACATTAAAACTGCACATTAGCTTTGCAATATCACCCAGGCTCAACCACTCGTCTAGTGAAAATAATAAAAATCCTTCACCATCACCACATTCTTTTATGCGAGCTCTAAAACCAGAAAATTACAACAGGATGCAGGACAGTAATACAACAGCTAAACTCGGAGCTCTTAATTCAAAGAAAAATATGACTTGACAAAATTATCCATTATGTCATAATCATCATTCCCAAAGTAAGAATTCTATTTCAACTGAACTAAATGCAGCAATAAGAATATGATATTTGAGGTTGAAATTTTTGACTGTTTTCTCACTCCCTTATGCAGCCCATATTGCCAGCATAATACATACTCATCGCTTCAGCCTATTTCAACATTTACAACTTCAACGTAAATTTTTGTTTGACCCCCTCTTCATAATTTTTTTACCAGCTCAAAATACTATTTCGATTGAGACAGAACGGAAAAAAATTCAACAAATACTTCACCCTCAGGTGCCCCTTGATGAAATTTCACCATTTACACCAGGACGAAGGACAAATCGAATACTGCGATAGCATAACATCATTTCAACAACAAAGTAGGCCGTCTTAAGTGAACTTCCCCACTCTATGTATGGGAAACGCTCTGCTTACCTGTATCACCCATGATACAGGTCCTATCCCAAATACCTATTCTCTGAACACAGAGCAAGTTCCATCAAACTTTCAGTCACCACCTGAGACGTATCGTCCGACCGTTCAAACTGCCAAAAGAGGCAGAGAACGCATCACAACATAACATAACATAACAGATTTCGTCTGACTTTTTGATGAGCAACCACCTCCTCCAGCCATGCCTGCATCATCATCACCTCTACTTCTTTGGTCAGCACAGATTAGGCGCTCTTGCCATTTTAAACAGCTCACTTTGCAACACTTTTGCAAGACTTTTTTTGCAACATTTGTGCATTCTTCGTTTTATTTTTTGCCGAAGCACGTAATCTTTGCTAACGTTTTTCCACGTCAGAGGCAAAACTGACTTCACTACTAGTATACACCGTATGAAGTAATGAACGCCACTTACGAGGAATGTGCAAGGTTGGGTTCTCTCAGATTTTCAAACTGACTTCATCATTCGATAGAGCATCTAAAATAGTTCATATGGTTTGAAAATCAGCTCAACATGAGCCCTTCTATTGGTTCTTTGTCGAATTACAATTTTGCAGCCAGGAACATTAGGATACCTTTATTGAGTGTAGCAATACAAAAAATTCTCAAAATTCGTCCGTGATGTATAATTATGAAATTTTCTACCGAAAATGCGTCTAATTGCCTCTTCTTAAAATATGCTTATGATTTTTTCAACATAAAAAATTGAAATTTTGATAGTCATATGTGGGAACTAATGGTAAATGACGTTTACCATATGTTAAAATCCACTAAGATTGTTCTAATGCTCATGGTTAAAACTTTTTCAGTCGACAAAGAACCAATAAAAGTGCTCATGTTGAGCTGATTTTNCAAAATTCGTCCGTGATGTATAATTATGAAATTTTCTACCGAAACTGCGTCTAATTGCCTCTTCTTAAAATATGCTTATGATTTTTTCAACATAAAAAATTGAAATTTTGATATCATATGTGGGAACTAATGGTAAATGACGTTTACCATATGTTAAAATCCACTAAGATTGTTCTAATGCTCATGGTTAAAACTTTTCAGTCGACAGAGAACCAATGAAAGTGCTCATGTTGAGCCGATTTTCACACTACATGTACTATTTTTGAAGCTCTATCGAATGGTGAAGTCAGTTCGAAAATCTGAGAGAACCCAGCCTTGTAAATTCCTCGTTAGTTGATTGTTTAAGTTGGCCCATTTATTTTTGTAAAGTTACGTGATAAGGAACAGCAGTATTTGTTAATTTCGGCTGTTTCCAGATCTTACTTTTGTTTTTTGCCGGAAGGGTTTTGCAAAATTTTTGCTACAAAAGTTTTTAGTGTATCAGTTTTCCTTGGAACTCTTGAGAAAAACATAAACAGTAATTGCTATTGCAATACCTTTCAATATGACTGCTACTCCAGCTAAACCCGTACGTTTGCAAATATCACCAGATACGTTCTCTGGTAAATTAGAAGAAGTGCTATATGGATTATTTCGCACGAGTGACTAACGAGGAATGTGCACGGTTGGGTTCTCGCCGATTTTCAAACCGACTTCACCATTCGATAGAGCATTAAAAATAGTACACATAATGTGAAAATCAGCTCAACATGAGCCCTTTTATTGCTTCATTGTCGACTGAAAAATTTGTAACCGTGAGGCTTAGAATAGTGTTAGTGGAGTTTTACATATTCTAAGCGTCATTGATCATTGGTTCTCACATGTGACTATCAAAAATTCAAATTTTTAACGTAAAAAATCATAAGCATAATTTAAGAAGAGGCAATTAGACGCAGTTTCGGCAGAAAAATTTGTAATTGTGCTTCATGGACGAATTTTGGGAATTTCTTGTTTTGCTACACTCCATAAAAAGTATGCTAAAGTTGATGGTTGCAAAGTTTTAAGTCGACGAAGAACCAGTAAAAGGGCTCATGTTGATCTGATTTTGACACCATATCCACTATTTTTGATTCTCTATCGAATGGTGAAGTCAGTTTTAAAATCTGAGAGAACCTATCCTTGCACATTCCTCGTAAGTGCAACGTTTGAGATGAGGATTTCATGCGTCTCTACTTCCCGTTGCATTTGAAGGGAGTAGATCAAAAGTGGTATGAATCTTATGATAACGAAAACCCAAAAGCCACATGGGCTAATCTTTCAGACTGCCTTTCCTAAAGCATTCTCTTCTTCTACTGAAGTGAATGTGGCAGAACGTAAGCTCTTAGGCCGCCGACAACATATAAGTGAAAAGGTATAATCCTTTGTATACAACATGAAAAGCCTCTGTAAAGCAGTTGACTCTCAAATCTTGGCTCCTAACTTTTTCCAAGTGTAGCAAGCAAATTAATTCAAATTTTCAAATTTTGTTAGTAGAAGTAAACAGAATATTAATACTGAGAAAGCATTGACCTAAGCACTGGCACTAAGCCCATACTATATTTGCATTCACTTAAATTATTGCTGTTGGATTAACTATCAATTAGAGCTACTTTGCTCTAAATGACTGCAAATTTCTGCTTTTAGCACCTTCTTTTTACGTGGATTACGCATAGCTAGAGTTGCTGGGATGTAACTCACTAAAAAAAATGCGAACAACTTGGCCGAAATACTAATGTGTTAGCATTTTATGTTTCCAGTAATTCCCATTCTATTCTGCATTAACTCATTTTATTTGATTCTTGGGCTCCCTTAGCTAAATCGGAAGTTTACGAAGCAACCGTACATAGTAAAACTTTCAACCAAGTCCAAACTTTGATTTTCTTACTAAAAATGTACAATTAAAGTTTATTTCCGAAATCTTGTATCGACTGTTTTTCTTTCCTGGCTAAATGACTAACAACGCTGATTGTATTTTCTCCGTGATGATCTTATTTAATCTTAATGTTTTTGTTGACCCGACGGGTTAGTTTACGAACGATTAGGCGTATTTTATATTTGATCTGTTGAAGTGTGACAGGGAAAAAATTAGATACTTCAACAATAAAAATATCCTAAGTGAAAATAAGAATGCAAATTAAGCCCTGATCACTACACTTTAACCGCCATTTACGCAGTATTTATTAGCGCTACCAATGACGAGATTTCGCTCCATGGGTATATATCTTTGGCCGAATTGTTATTCATTTCACAGTCGATGTATACAGCTGAGCTGAAAGCACAGGTGAAACCTTACCAGAATATTTGAGTCAAGAGTATAATTTCTTTTGGAGGGGACAACTTACATTATTGAATTCCAACTCGACTTATCAAGATTCCTTTAGTTAGATAACTACGTGAATGGTATAATTGAAATCATTATTATTAGTTACTGTGTCGAACGGAGCGTGCGCAGTTAATTTTTTTCTTGTAGGCTAGTGATCGTTATGTTTTAAATTACAGTGACTATAGTGGTGCCAAAACTGTTTCCAGCCAAAGTGAATTACATTCCTGATAGCCTTCAAGAGTGAGTAGTACGACAGTGTTATCCTTTAAACTCATGAAGACCTGGAGTACTGTAATGTGGAAGAGTTGCGTGACTTTCAATCTGTCAGGAGTAGATACAAGGGAGTGCACATCGCTTCCACAATCGTTATTCCCTTGTCGATGCTTCTCTTGTCAAAGAACCGACAGACTTTTGTAGACATGATATCATTCGTGGGCGTAATTTTTTTCTAAATTTCAGGTTGATTTTTTTCCGGGAGTACAGATAGACGAAAGTACCTTCTGCACCCAAACTATTTCGGATTCAGAACTTATTTAATACACCATAGGTAACGTGTCCTCTTACTAACGCTATTCTTTGTATAAATACTTTAAACCACTTAAAACAGATTACTCCAAGCCGTTTGTAGTGAGTATTGACCGCCTCGCATCATGTATTCACGGCCAGACAAAACTTTTTTTCACGCTTCAAATGCTGGCACTTTCCTTTCAAACCTGTATAGGTTGACTTCATTTGGTAGCGCCTATTAACTGTTGCCAGGTATGCGCTCCTTAAAATAGTATAGATTGAGTTCTCTACTCACTCACTAGACTTCATTCTCTTCTGTATAATAATTAAACCGTTATAATATTGTAACCCCTATTTCTTCATACAAATATGGATCATTTTTAGGCTGAGTAAAACTCATTAATTTACCTTCAACACTTGCAAAAGAAGCTGGAAACAAAAACCTACAAAAACATGTGCACTAGTTAAGAAAATTAGTTAAGATATAAGTATAGTTATAAGAATTCATGTATATATGTATAAAACATGTATGAAGCAAAAAAAAAGAAGAACCGATCTGACTGTCCGTCTCTCCTCTAACTTTTTATCCCTCTCCCCTTTACTTGCGTAAAAAAACTCGATCCACAGCTAAATCCCCACTTTCTTGATTTTCTATTCCCTCAGCATTAGCAATAGAATTTAAAGGGAAGTTTCTCAATCCACAGGTAAATCACCACTTTCCTGATTCTCTATTCCCTCAGCATTAGCAATAGAATTTAAAGGGAAGTTTCTCAATCCACAGCTAAATCACCACTTTCCTGATTTTGCGTTTGCTTAGCATTACTAGTGAAAAGGGAATGGAGTAAAGAAGGGAGAAAACTTTATAAAAAGGCAGCGGAGGGGATACGATAGTCAGTCGGTGAGAGAAGGGGGTGATTACTGCTCTGGAGAATACCCGTTAAATTGGTAGAAGTTTTATTAAAGAAAGAAAGTTAAATCGCCGACAAAAGTGCTCTTTCTCTCTGTTACTGTTCTGATCATAATTATGTTTAAGACTTAAACTTATCTGTGAATTTCTTACTCCTAAAGTGTAAAGTTAAGTTCCTAATATAAACTCCTTATAATTTGCATCCAAAATTTACTATGAATAAAGTCTGGAATCAAAATTTAACAAAATAAAGTGTGTAATTATTTAAGAGCCGTTTTACCTCTCATAAGGAGTACATCCCTCCAACGCATCATCCCCCTTTAGGTACGTAACCCCATCTTTATTAGAGTGACATTTTTTCTGAGGCTATCATTCGCGCTTTCGTAGGATCCACGAATCCGTTCAGATTTAACTTTCAAAATTTAGCTGCTTGACCTCTTTTGAGACTGATTAATTTAATTCAAACTTATCTATTTTAAGTGTAATTAAGCTTTGACGAGGTTCATCAAGAGAAGTAATTTTTTTATGCAAAATTTTACCTAGTAATATGTATTTCGTAATTTCATCTTTTTTTTAGTCAGACCTCAACGCCTCTTCCACACTCATCCTATCCTTCCCAATTTATTTATGAATTTTTACCAAAATAATAATTTTGTAATCGTATTGTATTGCAATGGTTTACTTAATATGTACTCAACCTACTTACTATCACGTATCTGTTGTTTAATTTTCTGGCTAATCTTGAATTCGTATTTTCTACTCTCAGCATCCTTCCCAATTTCGTTATGAACTCAACTCCAAAAAGGTAATTTTGCCTTTCGTATCGTATCGTAGCTATTTTACTTCCCTTTATTTTGATTTTGTTTCTTTGAGCGCATGCATCCCATACAACTCGTTTCACCAATTTAAAGCGAAGATGCTATTTCCCATAAAAATTTTATTATCTTCGAGGAAAAAAAACAGAAGAGAGAGCATGTCATGCCATCCAATGCTCTGCCCATACCATGGCAAAGTACATTTGTCTTCTTCCATTTTGGAAGGGAAAAAAGGAAAACGACAATTCTGCTTCTTTTTACTTATTATGTAGCTGAACTTATGGGAAAAGGTTGAAGGTGTACAACTATCTAGCCTTTTGATTTGAAGCAAGTTAACACTAACTCTGCTTTAGCTAAAAAAGTTTTTTTTCTTCTTTCCGGCTTGCCTCTGTTATTAGTTTCGCTCTCAGCTACGTGACTACATCTAAATGAACTAACATTCATTTGAAGGGCAGTGAATAAAAATGAAAGTGGGCCCTTTTCTTAATTCAGTTTTTTTTGTGCATGTATTGTTTTATGTGGGGCTATTCCATATTTTACATATATCACGTGTTTTTTTTGTATATTTTTTTGAAGGAGAAAAGAAAAAAGAAATTTTAATTCCTGTAGTAGGATTTGGATTGTTTTAATCACGCGTTTTATTACGGTCTTGTTCTGAAAAAAAATTACTTCAGCTTAACCAATTTCTAAATGTTATTATTAGTTTGCAATCCTATCATAATTATTACTCTCTAATCCTAATTTAAGTTATTAAGTAAAATTTTTTTAAGATTTTTTTTTTGAGGGAGGTTTTACATAAATCTTCCCGTATTGTAATTGTGTTTAAATCAGTTTGTGAATTCCTGATACCTATTTATTTCTTGGCTTGTTCTGATCGATTTTATTTAAGGATGAATAAAATACTCCCTAGTGATCACTGCAAATAGAATTGCATCTATCAAAAGGGTGTTGCTGTCATACCCCCTGACCACCATTCTTGTAACTGTTCATATTTATGGTAAAAAAATTATTTATTCTCTTGGGCTAGTTTGATGAAACTCTAATTTGAGTCAAAGTCACTTATCCTGATGATCCAAATGAATGTGGTTCTGAAGTGAATCATTGTTTGAAAATAGAATATTACATAAAAGACACTGGTACCAATCGTTTTCCTTGTGCGAAATTTTCATGTGCAGCTTGAATTCTGATTCAGTGGAAAAATCTTCCTCACAATTATCATGAGTGCATACAAACTTCTTCTTAAAAGAATGAATCTTAATATGTTTTTCATAATTAAGTAACTTCAAAAATTTCTTTCCGCATCCGCATTTGAACCCACTGAGGTCGGAATGAAGCAAATAATGCTGAGATAGTTCACTGGGGCCTAAAAATACCTCTCCGCAATAGCTACATATAAAGAGATTTTTATTCCCTAAATGTATCTTCACATGAGATCGGAATGCTTTCAGTCTCACTCCTTTCCAATCGCAATTTTTACAGCGATATATAACGGTATGGTTCGGTTCCCTTTTTGGTAGCAACAATTGATTTTTATGAATGTAGGAATGTTCCTGTAACCCTCGTCTAGACAAAAATGCGTAATTGCATATTTTGCATTTGTAAAATTTGGAAACTAAAGTAAAAAGTAAAGTCCGCAAGTAAGAAGGTAAACCGTTACACCCACTTTTCCTAGTTTAAGACAGTTTAAGTTACAATTAAAGTTTACATTTCTTTAATGAACTCTTACTCCTGTTATTCCAAAGTAAAAATAGTGTAAGTTACAATTAAGGTCTACGTTTCTCAGATAACTCTAACTCCTGTTGTTTCAAGCCCTTAATAGTTTAAGTATACTTTGTAATTGGCAACCAAAAATTTCTCATATAAATTGGTGATCTAAAAACAAAACAATTATCTGCGTTATCTTCACTCACCGCATTTAAGCTACTTACCCCTCACAGCGAACGTGAACCTCCCATCACATCGTCTCCCTTTGTAGGTAGGTAACCAATCTTAAATGTGTTCGTGACACTTATTTAAGGTAATTAAACACCTTCCGACTTCAGCACTCTTAGGGGTGGATTTTCAACAGAAGTACAGAAGTAAGTATGTTGGATTTTAGGACAAAAATCTATGAACTTTAAGGTTGAGTAATATAAATGTTAGGTATGGAGAACGCTCCATCTGAACATTTACCATTATATAGGTGTGGATTATGACGTTTTTGAAAACAAAACATATCCAATTTTACGAGTACTCGCTGATGTTCAGATACCGGCGGATACAGTTTGATTTGTAAATAATTTGTAAACAAATAAATGGCAGCAGTTTAGCCTTATTGAACCTTATGAGGACCACCTGTGGAAGATAGACTTAATGGTACCCAACTTGTTTGTTCGAGAAGAGTATTTTGTGAACTTGCTAATCTCTGTTTGTAATGCTAGTATTACGCTAGGATAAGTTTTTGGTCTCAACATTAGGTCATCGTAAGAAGTTCACTAAGTGAAAAGAAGGGAGATTCATCGGACAGACATCCGGTGAGGCTGTCTATATCCTGTTCGAGACATTATCGGAGATCCAATGTCAATATCACTATCTGGTAGCAACGTCTTACAGCTGATACGATTCCGGCTAATGAGTGTTATGAAATTTGGACAACCAAGAAAAATAAACGGCTTTTATTTGGTAGCCTAGATAAAGACGATGATTGCTCTAAAATTTATGTATCACCGGAAGAATGCTGGAGGATGGTTATTGACAAGATATCACCAAAAAGAGATAAACTAGTGTGAATTTGAGACAACCATTTTGGAACAAAGCGTGCATATGTTGATTGGGATTGGAACGATATAGTAACTCATTCAGTGGACAATTATAACTATGTGCATTATAGTCTACTTGTAGGCAATACTGATGGATCAATCCAAACGACTACAAAAGCTTTTGAAAGTTGCTTTTGTACCCAGTTAACATGTCCAACTGAACTAGGTCCACTAGGAAACAAAGAAGTGTAGATTAAAGAAAGGCTTGAGTACTTTTTGTGTAAAAACTGACCATCGAATCTCCTGTCCACAGGAATTCCATGAATTTTTTAACCCACTTTAATTATGTTATGTGAACAACCGTTTAGATATAGTGCACAAGCCATTATATTTTCGGCTGATGACGATTTGACTCTGTTAAACTTACCGATCACAAGCACTTGCGGAGCGATTCACATCGTGAACATCACTCATTCTAATGATACACGTGTTCGTCGGTCAACACGGAAAAGGACTTATATGAAATTTGTTTGTACTTATAAAGAGTATTAATCTGAACAATACTTCTGTTTCTCTTACACGGCACCAACTCTGATGTCGGCTTCTCAAGTAAATGGGAAACTACAATATACCTTTGACTTAATACGGTCAAATATCTCAATTTCGATTCATCAATTGCATAGTAAAATATGCCAGATCAGTCAACGACGGGTGGAATTGTTACGAATTTTGGCACAAAAAGGTCAAACTTCATTAATGATGAGAACTCTGTCGGATTCAGATGCTAATCGAAGCCGTCTGAACGGTGATGTACTTTCTATACACAAGTGTAACAAGATCTACAACTGGATGTTGTTACCGCGGGACTTGTAGTTCCGATTGGCCAGTTTCGTTTTTGGAAGATCATGAGAAGCTAGATTATTCAACTCGTTTCAGTCACGAGATTTTTGACAAACCCACACTCACGCAATGTCCTCCCAGTGACTTCTACTTTTAATACGAAGAACAAGTTCTTTTATTAACAAATAAATCAATCACAACCAATTAACGGGTACTTTCACGACCCAGTGAAAGCTTGAAAATTTCCTGTGTAAGAATATTAAATAAGGTAAAAATAGTTAAGTTAAACTTATGTCAAATCATGATCAAATATCAGATAGGATAATAATTAAACTAGATCCATAATAAAAATAGGACAAGGTAATAATATCAAAGAAGGTAAAAATGTATTTAAGGCCAAGAAAAGAAGCCGATCGGGACAGTTGTGAGACGAGAGTTGACACTTGATCAAGATCAGGAGTAGAGAGCCAAAACCGGTCCTTAGTCGAGAATTAAGACTGATCAATTAACAGAGAAACCCGCAAGTCTGAACAGAAAATATTCCCTTCCATATTCCAAACCCATCAGTTATTAAGAGACATATTTTATCAGGACAAAAGAAGTAAGGACTATTAAAAAGATTAAGGCTATTAGATATTGAATGACCACATACATTGTTGAAATCCAAATTAGATTCTTCTCGCTAGTCTTATGAATCTACGTCAATTTTTGAGTTGAAATTATTGCTAAATTCTTCAAATGCACTAATTTCTTGCTTGTTATTTTTATTTTAAATATGTGCCAAATACTGAGTCGTCTTTCTCTGGAACAGGCAATATCTAAGAACTTTTTGCATTTGTTTTTCTTTGACACGCTTATTCGGGCAAGCAAGTAAACGATCTGCATCTGTGAAAGATTTAAATGATGCAAGATTTATGCAATTTCCGTCGGTTTGACCTATATTTCTCTTATTGCACATTTTTATTTAGGAAAAGAATCGTTCATTCCATCCACCACCTCAGTAAGAGTAGTTTCGAAATTCTTTCATATCTGATAACCTTTCACGACTGCGTACAAGAAATAAATATTAATATTAATTATCAAACAAACCCAGGGTAAAATAAGTAATGTAAAATTTATAAACTAATCGAAGCTAAGAAAGTCGTGGTTGAGTTTTGGCTGAATCAAACATTATGCAGGAGGAAATGAAGCCGAAGAAAGATTATGGCCGAAAGCTGGGCAAGCAACTGTTACCCAAAAATTGGAAGAAGCAGCGCGATATTGCAAACATCTCTTGCAATTCACATCTTCTCAATAACAGTATGCCGAATTAGCTAATCAAAGCCGGACACAAGCAAAACCAATTAAACGAATAGAACCTAATTTCAAGAAGTGCCTGTCGCAATCACTTTGAAATCTCTGCCCCCAATCGAGATGCTTAAGTCGTTTAAGAAGCTTGTGGTGTTTTCTTTGAGTAAAATAGGAGTACAAGGAATAATTATTTCAAAATATTTAAGAATTGTGTCAACACAATGGACTCATTCATTTAAATAATTGAATTTGCAGTTAATAAAAGCATATACCATTATCCTTTTATTATTTTGTATTGCCCACTCGCACCCATTTTTTCTGGTTTTTCGAACGACATGACTTTGGCAAAATTATGAGATTTTTAAAGTATGTCTTAACGACAATATGTCACTACGGGTTTCTTGTCAGCAATCGAACTCCGAACCAAACATCATTATTGATTGAAAAAGTAAATTTGCTACGCTGGGTTTGATGCTATTTGCAACTTAAAACAACCTCTCAACTTTTGCTATTTTCAAATATTAGCATAATTATTTATTAAAATATATAGCCTCCAAGGCCTGAGCTACGCATTCCAAAGAAAATGACCTGAGGGGAATATTATGCGTAATCAAGTATGCATACCTAATGTTAGAGCTCCGATCAGGCCAGGCCAAAATTTTCAAGTAAGGCCAGGCTTTTGCAAGCCAAGGCGTTTCAGGCAGGCTGTCAGGCCAGGTCAGGTCTGAAACATTTTGTCAGGTACACCGCCTGGCCTCAATTATTCAGGCGGGCAAAAACTCGATTAAAATGTGTGTATTTTTTACACTTTTCTTAAAAAATTGAAACAAAACGGCACTTTTATCGGAATATATATGGTATTTAATCAAATTTCAGATAAAAAATTTGAGTCAAATGCAAAATTCGAAACAATTTTTTTTTAAATTTTACCAAAATATTGGAAACTTTGTCCATCTAGCAAGCCTGGCCTGGCCTAAATTTTGAACAAAAAATCAGGCCAGGCCGACGAACAAATTTTCAGGCTCAGGTCAGGCCAAGTTCACCTCAGGCCAGGTCAGGCCTGCCGGCCTGATCGGAGCTCTAGCTAATGTAATGTAGACATGTATAAATATTGACGAAAGGATGTCCATTTCATCCTCGGTCAACCGCCCGATTCCATTTATTTTTATACCGGGCGACAAAGTAATATTGATACCCCGGTTAAGACTTTTACATGCTTTTAAACAAGCAAAATTTTGCTGCGTTAGATAATGTCATTCTATTCGTTAGAGCACAACAAAATGGAGGTACCACCGACATTCAATTCAGGCCAAATGGTTTTTAGTAAACATTTGTATGGATGATATTTCCGTCATCACAAATTACTAGTTTGTGCCCAACATGGCGTGTCGGATCCCTCGTTAGTTTCATAGTTACATCATGAGAGTAAAGTACACATTTCCAGCAAATTTTAATTCCAATAATATTCGACAATGATATGCGATTGAATAAATGTTCAGCTTGAACAAATTGCTTAATTTTATCCTTACTACCTCGTAGCACATTCTATCGAATGTTAATTGATAGGTGGCATGATAGACGCGTACGTAGTTTGATAAAAGGAACTTAAAAAACTAAAAAAACTTCTTATCTATCCTGTTACTTCTATAAGTTGTGTTACTTTTGCTCATGCTTGCTTTATCAAATCGCCATGGAGGACCTACATTGAGGAATCTTTTACTTCTCATCGTGCGAAGAAAAGGAGGAACAACGATGGCAAAAAAGCATTATAGGCCATTCTATTTCTCGCTTTTGTTTCGATTGCTTGATCACTTCTCAAACAAAATAAAATTCTTGGGCTCGCTTCAATACGCACTTGACCACACCCAGCAAGAGGCGGAGAATCTCTTGTGGGACCTTTTAGTCCCGGAATGCTCAAACTAAAATGCATAAACCCATCAACACTTGCAATTAAAGCGTTGAAGTAACTGAAGTTGCAGCTAATTAAAGGAAAATACATTCATCCCTTTCTTTTTCTTATTTTCACTCATATACGCCTTTGAGCTTCTCTAGCTGGACGTCATAGATACTTGAATTTCAATAAAATCTTTGATTGGATATTTAAATGAAAATTATAACTTTTCTTTTACTTATATCGTTTCAAAGAAGAGTAATGCTTGGTGTGGTGCTCAAAATCAAGATGAAGTTTTTTTTGAAACACGGCGAGCTGAAGATTTCTAGAAAAGAACAAAATCTTTTGTTAAATTTTAATTATGCGATTACTACTATCTTGCATGAATCAATCACACGCTGGGACAGTGCAATTTTAAATTAAGACCATAGTCCGTGGTCATATGTTATTTGATTAAGTTTTACGGTAAACATGCGCTGTAAAGATACACAGAAGTACTTGTTATATTTTAAGAATAGAATGTTACTACATGAGTAAGTAAGGAGGAGCAATAGTAATATAAAGCAATATACAATAAGAAATATGTATTAAGAAGTGTGTAGAATTTAAGGAAAAATG
>JAHZMX010001735.1:0-16698 GCA_027743895.1 Seira musarum | reverse complement strand
GTATTGTTCGTAGCTAAGCTAAATCTTGTTCTCTGCAATACCTCTGAATGAATGTTGCCTTCAATACTATTTCTGGAACTATAAACATCGAAGAATTGTTATAAATCTCATCTCATTTTGATAGACTGTAATAGACCTGCTTGTTTTAATTTTTCTTTGATTTACCTCATTAATTCCAAACTCGAGTAACGCGACATGTATAAGTAATCTTATGATTTTATGTTAGCTAATCTAGTTAGTGACACACCATCTCATTGTCCGCATTTCTAATTTATTTCCTATTTAATGTACCTATTTAAAAAAAAAATAATAAATATGTACATGCTATAATTTAGTCAATTGTGAATGCATAAGTATGTTTTTTTCAACATTTTATTGCATGAAACCAATTCTATTTAGTACAGATTTTGGCATGCCGTTTATAAAGCTGTTCAAAGTAGAATACATTGTGTAATCAAATGGAAGTGTGTTCAAATGATTAAAAAAATTGTTGATATGAATCGAAAGAAGCCTGTATACCTGTCATGTACAAAATCATTTGAAATTAATGCGCATGATTTTCTGAATACATGTATGTTATAGAGAGATGGACTGAGTCTGCAACGAATAATCAATTCAGTCCTTTTGCGAAATTCGGTATAGATCATTTGACAAACATAAAAAAATACATAAGTAAGCATGTCTGGATAATGTATTTTCTCAAACGAATGGCGCCTCTACAACCTGGTAAGTCTTAAGTCATATAACCACGATTTCAATTTAGATCTCAGAAATCTTTAAAAACCTAAAGAGTATTTCTGGCAATGACGAAAAGAATAAGCCTTCAGAATCAGGTACCATGTAATAATTTTAGACATATGCAACATGATAAATGCTAACTATAATCTTTCTTAAAATGAGGAACTCAACCGGAATCAAGCATTTATGATTATGAGAATATAATTAATGCTTTGCTACCCCCTGGTGATATGAACCTCTTTCGTCAGTAAATGCAATCGTCTGACTTTCTCATACACGTGTCAAGAAAAGAGGTGGTAATGACGTCGTCATAATAGCCGTTCACAGTAATTTCAGTATGAAACAAACCCAATTCAGAATTATAATCTACGTACAGTACAAAAGCACAATTCAACCACAATTCTACAATCAGTAAATAATAAGCTAATGTGTTTTGCTGGAATAAATAGAGAAAAACCAATATGACTTTTTCCTTGTCACAGAATTATCGTTCATGCCTGCGCTTACCTACTTCACTTTCCGTCTTTCAAGAGGTGATGAAGCAAGCAAGCAAGTGAAATCCAAAATAAATCCAATTAGCGGCCAGTAGGAAATAGGCCAGTAAGACCCATATTCTCGTCCACTTTTCGCCGAAGAAGTTTTTTATTTAACTTAAAGTAAAAATTGTTTTAAATCTCGCTGACGCACAGTAATGATTTTTTCATACGCAATTAAAACTACGCGTGTGCCATTAATTCGTTTTAATGACCAATAAGACTAAGCAGTAGAATATTTAAAATCGCTCAATTAACCACACAAGCTGTATTTTAAAATATGGATTAGGTTTTGCTTCAAAAATTTTGACGTGTAAAAAGTTATAGGAGGAAAAAATCGGAAAGGAAGAAATAATTGTCCTTTACGCGCATAGCATCGGCAATTTTTGCCGAAAATAATCTCATCTAAATTAAGACATTCAATATCATGAAGAATTTGATAATAAATATTTTTGCATTGTACATTACATTTTTATTTCGGACAATTTCACTCTCGATGAAAGACGATTGACATTTTTAGAATAAGAACGTGAACTGCTTTCTCTTTACAAAAAGGGTTAATAATTTCCTAACAGGTTCAGTGAAACTTTCATATAATACAGATAATTCTCCAGTGAAACTTTTGTTGAATTCTTGAAGTCCAGATTTTTTACATGCTTGCGCAAGTTTCCAGTTTATTACACAATAGTAGTAGTAGTACTCATTCATTTCATATTTCATTTTCATAAAAGGAAGACCTTACTACTCCCCCAGGGTTTATGAAATTGAATTCATTTTTTAGTTTTGTTTATTGCACGATTCATTGATATTTTCATTTTCAGATTCTTGAAAGTAGTTACCGCATCGTCACCACCTCACAATGCCAGTATTCAGTATGGTTTTGGTACTTTATGNCACAATAGTAGTAGTAGTACTCATTCATTTCATATTTCATTTTCATAAAAGGAAGACCTTACTACTCCCCCAGGGTTTATGAAATTGAATTCATTTTTTAGTTTTGTTTATTGCACGATTCATTGATATTTTCATTTTCAGATTCTTGAAAGTAGTTACCGCATCGTCACCACCTCACAATGCCAGTATTCAGTATGGTTTTGGTACTTTATGAGACTTTACGGCTTATGAGCAAGTGCAAATTAAAAGTATTTTTTTCATGCACACATGCTACACGAGTTATATGTACCTATGGCAAGATAAGCAGTACAGTACAGTTGAATGGATACAGCGGAAAACTCAGATTTACCGAATTAGAAGAGATGAGATGGGTGAGATGAAGGAATGAAAACTTTTATTACCTGCTTATGAGAAGATGGAATTGGGTAGGCAGGTATCGAAGGTGAAGGTACATAAAAGTAAAGATGATTCTGTTGATGATGATACTTGCAGAGATAGGAGTGGATTATGGTGATCGCAAAAGAAAGCCATAAAAAGAGCGAACGAGGAAGGCAACTTACTTTTGTCTGAGGGTCGTTTACCGCAAGTCACAGTCAACTAGCGAAAAAGGAATTGGTATTAGAATCTCTTCACTCTTCTTCAACCGATCCCCGCAAAACTTTACTTTTCTCATTTCTCCGTACAGCACAGAGGAAAGAAGATTGATGAAAAGGTTGGTTTTGTCTATGAATTCAAAATAATTTTGTAATTGAGCTGAATTCTATTTAAGGTGAAGAAGGATTATTTTTCTCGGCTTATTTTAGATTCAATGGTTCATTTTATGGCAATAATGAAAAAAAATTAATAGACTACTACGAAGACCAAACAGAATCCTGTAGTTAAGCTCAAGCTTACAAAATGCTGCTTGCTGCTCTGTCTGTTCAACCAAGTTCAAGATAGATATTTTTCAAGTTCATGCATCACATTCGAAAAGGTTGAGAAGAATTCAATCTTTTGCTTAAAAATTAAAAGGATGAACTTTATGAGCCTTGACTGTTATAATTACACAGTTGTATTGATATACCGTACCAACCCGATTGAGTTTGAAAATATTTTCAGGTTAATATTATGAGGAAATTGGGGTAATAAGCAACTGCGTACGCAACAGCATGTGCTAGTAATTTTTGCTGATTGTCAAAATAAAATTGCTGCAGAATTACGTCAATTATGAGAGCAATTTTAAACTATTGAAAACTACAATAAGTAGTTTAGGAATGCACATGAAAACAATTGAGAACTCAAGAATGTGTGCTATTTTTTCGATTTTTTCAGTACACAGGTTTTATTATTAATGGAACATTTTTAGTTTCTCTTTATAAATCCAAAAAAGTTATATCGTGTAATAATGTTCTTCTTGTGTGGTAATAGTGTTGAAGTACAGTAACACTTCTCTCCCATCATCATCAAAGTTATTCAAAAAAAAGTAATAATAATAATAGCAATAGCATCAGTAGCAACATGCTGTATCAGGAATGCATACTTCTTTGTCGAAACGTCCTATTTTACTAACAAGGAATGAATGGTTTGTATGTTCAGTAACCACTGATCATTATTACATTTTTATGAATTATTAATTAATTATTAAACACTTGCATCATCATATTGATCAATCGTATTATTTATACAGCGCAAAGTAGGAATGCTACAGTAGTGAGATTCACTTTCTGGGAAAAAAATAACAAACAATCTGTTCACTTCATTAATAAAAAAAAGATGACGAAAAACGAAAAAAGTAAAAACTTTCTCCATTGTATTCTGCTAAAGTAGTAGACATTTTATATGCTGTTTGCCAGTAGTACAGTAAATAATATAATAAAGTATTTTTAAAGAACCCCTCAGTACAAAGTGCTAGTTTAGAAGCATTTCCTATGAACGATGGAAGGACCAGACTCATCGTATTCTTGTTTTGAAATCCACATTTGCTGGAATGTAGACAAAGATGCAAGGATAGATCCACCGATCCAGACAGAATACTTCCTCTCTGGAGGAGCAATGATCTTAATTTTCATGGTGGATGGGGCGAGGGCTGTGATCTCCTTTTGCATACGGTCAGCAATACCAGGGTACATGGTGGTACCTCCAGACAATACAGTGTTGGCATACAGATCCTAATAAAAAAGACAAGGACACAACATGAGTTTATAATGCATATAGTCTCAAACAAACCATGTGCGTATACCGCACAATCAAATGGTACACAACAAAGTTGCGTAATAAATCATAGTAGCAGGATGAATGCGGTTTTATGTATTTTCCGTGTGTAATACTGACCTTCCTTACAGAGTTGAAAAAAAAGTAATACAAGAATATTAATTTTTTTGTCATCAAATTAATTTAATGTTAAAACAATTGGATAAGTTTGAGATTCCTTACTATTGAACGTTTCGAACATGATTTGTGTCATCTTCTCCCTGTTAGCCTTGGGGTTAAGGGGAGCTTCGGTCAAGAGAACTGGGTGCTCCTCGGGGGCCACACGCAATTCATTGTAGAAGGTATGATGCCAGATCTTTTCCATATCATCCCAATTTGTCACAATACCTGGAATTTCCGTTACAATCAGTCATTATTCACTAAAAATTCGTAAACGAATTCGAAAATGCATAAGATTTGACGTAGTATTCGTTTCTCACCGTGCTCAATGGGGTACTTCAAGGTGAGGATACCTCTCTTGGATTGAGCCTCATCTCCAACATAGGAATCCTTTTGTCCCATACCGACCATGACACCCTATTTCGAACAAAAAAAGTAATTCCATGTTTAGCTTCATTGTAAACTTCCACACTAGTAGTCCATCCAAACCCAAAGTTTTTTTCTTTTCACAAGAAACGGAAACAATTTCGTTCATTTTGAGGAAAAGAACAATTCAATTTATGAACTTGCACAATAACCATTGATCATACAATTTTAATTAATTCGGAGAACGAGCACATCATCATCACATCATTACTACAATGGCATGAGTCATTTTTCATAAGACCCAGCCCTACCCTCCATCTATATCTCATTCTTTTCAACTGACACGTCACCCCAAAATCAATGATTTCCGATCCGAACTTCTTCAAATATGATTTCCAATTTCTTGCAGTCTAATTTTAACTCACTTAATCCACACTTTGAAAACAATAATATATTTACCTGATGTCTTGGGCGTCCAACAATGGATGGGAAAACAGCTCGGGGAGCGTCATCTCCAGCAAATCCAGCTTTGCACATACCGGATCCATTGTCAACAACCAATGCGGCAACTTCGTCGTCACACATTTTGATTTAAATTAGTGAAGGTTTCGAAAAGTAGAAAAAATAAATTCACTTTAACTTTCGTTAGAGTTGTCGATGAGGTTCTTCGGCAGTTTTTGAGATTCACTAGTTAATTTGAACTAAATCGCGAGACACAAAAATCTTAATGTTCACCGGCTGATGCTTCTAAGAGCAATGAAACGGTCGTCGGCCGAAACTACAGAGCTTAGCTGTTTTTAGCCGTAGTAAGAAATGATGCGTTTTTTCCTTCGTTCGTTCGTTAAATGCTTCTATTTTTTGTGGCTATGGATATGCTATGCATAAGACTTTAGCGTAAGCAGAACCAAAAGCAGCACACAACACAACTAACAGAACAGCGAACAGCTACGCGAGCCGTATATGATCATGATCATTTTGAGCAAAGCAGACAGACATAGACAGGGACTCTCTTGCTCCTTCCTAAAAGGAAAAAGAGCGAAGGTTGAGTTCAACATGGACGGTATTAGGGGATAAAAACTCCCCGTTGCAGTAAGCTGTGTATTGGAAGAGCGGTAAGTGATCACCCCTTGCTACATCACCTATTTGGACTTCACCCAACTCCTCAAATTTCCTTATATGGGCATCCATTTCGTTCCTCGCTCTGATTGGCTGTTGCAATCAGTGGCGTATCCACAGTGTAAAGACACTTGCTCAGATTTGACAGGTTTTGCCCTTTGAGCGAATGCACGAGTGGGAGCTGTCAAACTCGAGTCGAGCACGCCACTGAAATACAACCGTTTGATCATCAATGAGAAATGCCTAGAAAAAAAATGCTCCTGCCTTACCAAGAGTACCAAGAAAAAAAAGTGTATTTATGGAAATTCTTATGGAGAAGAAGAAAAACGAATCGAACTCGAACATAACATGCTGAACGGACAATTTTTTCAAGACATGCGTTTTCTTTTGGTGACGTGTGCGACAACAAGACAAACATTAGCATAACATGACCATAAGAAAAAATATTAATGTTTTTAATGCTTGTTTTTTGCCAAAAACATCCTTAATGCTTTTTCTATAAAAGTTCACTCAGGGAAATTAATGTAAGTCTCTATTATATTATGTAGTAAAAGGAACTTGAGAGGAATTCAGAAGAGTCACAGACAGAAGCAATTGGGGGACATATTTCATGATAAACACCTTTGCAGAGAGCTATAAACGTCACCAGTCTTCCCATCCGATGTAATGTCTCCAATGTTCATCTTTAGTCCTTAATTGGTCCTAAAATCTTCAAGTCTTTGCCTTTAATGGCGAGATAATGGCATCCTCTGATAGATTGATCTGATGACATCTTTTTGAGAATCATTTGAATTTCCATTATCATATCAACGGCCACCTTGCATTTTTTTGCCGGTAATAATATGCAAAGCTATTTACTTGCATGAGGAGAAGAGAAGCTTTTCATTGTTTGACATTAGAATGAAATGAGTCAAACAGACTTTATGGAATGGACAAAAATCTTTCATGGGTACTCTCTCAGCTTTGTTTCTCAATTCGGTTCCTCTTTTACTCTTACCTCCCATTATGCAATAGTTCTTGACTAACTGTGAGACCGAGAGAAAAAAAAGATGTTGTAGAGCTCTGAAGAAATGTAGTTTTGTTCCTCAATTCGGTTCCTCTTTTACTCTTACCTCCCATTATGCAATAGTTCTTGACTAACTGTGAGACCGAGAGAAAAAAAAGATGTTGTAGAGCTCTGAAGAAATGATTTGACGAAAAAATGAAACATTACGTCAAACGCTGTACGGGATGAGGAAAATGAAAGAAAAAAAATTATTCTCTGCCATTCCACAATTTACTTTATGTACATTTTCCTGTATGCATGTGTTTATGGATGTTTCTTTCTTCAGTCTTCATTTTTTTTACTCTTTTTTGCCTTCTTCCTTCTCCCCTACTGAAATTTAGGAACAAAAAAGGGAAAGAAGAAACTTTACTTACACAGAAGCAAATTTCGTTGTTGGTTGTTCGAATTGAATACCTTAGTCCGTATGGTTGCTTATCTTAAAGCGTATCACATCTTACATATTTTTCTTCTTTTTGCCTTGTCTCTTGAAGGAAGTTTTCATTGCATCCTTGCCCTTTGCTACGCTTGGCTCACTTGAGACTTGAGTCAAATAACTACGTACTATACCTTCTCTTCTCAAGAAAAGCGTAGATTTTGCTTTGATGATGATGATGGATATTATTTGAATTTCCTCTTCTCTTCTTTTCCTTATTTATACCTCAAAATCAGAATTTGGAACATGAGAGAGCTCTTCTGTTGTAATGTTTTTCATTTCCGAAAAACTCATTCCTTTTTCTTTTGACTTTGATGAAAAGTCTGGAAAACTAGGGAGGATCGATGGTAATGACTAAAACTTTCTGACATGACGTGATGATTGTGTAGAATATGACCGTGGCCTATGATAAGTGGTTGATAATTGATAATGTGGTCTTTCATCTTAAGATAAGCATGTCTGAAACTCAAGTACAAACTCCAGGACGTCTGAAATAACTACTACTGAAGTAATTTATTGAGATGAAAAGGGAGGGGTTGCTTCAGTTGGGCTGAAGATGGTTATGTTGACGACATATTTTTATGGCATTTTATGTAAGGTAGGATTAATTGATAATTAATTGGCATTCCAGTTAGAGTAGACTGAGATTGAAGACAACAAAGACCAGATTATATTTTGCTTAGCATTGCTAACGAGTGACATTATCACCTTATCCGTCCTCTCATCCTTCCTCCCTGCTTTACTTGGACATAGATGGAAATGGAGAATGGAAAGAGATGGGAAGAATAAATTATAAAACTAACGAGTTAGCTGTGAATATGCTGTGCTGATGATGATCATGATAAATTTAATTTTCCATAAAGTCACGTATGACTACGAAGAACGTTCACCGAACAATCACATCATCTTACTTAAGCTTCTCTCATTCGTTTTTTTGCAAATTCATCTCATACGAAAAGTAGAGTTCGAGTCATCTCATCTTTGATCAAGAATTCTTCGTCAACATTATTGACTTGTTGGCTTAACGTTTTTATAAGCTAAAGATGAGCTGTTTTGCATACAAAAAGCTATTTTTCCAATGGGTGACCTCAACTGCAACTCAACAACAACCGGTTACTCACATGGGCTAACCCTGAAATTCATTGCGATTGCAATATGATGACGTACTACTACACTACCTGCTTGCTCATCGGATCAGATCATCATCCAAACATTGAGAAGGGTTAAATGATCAAACATATTTTCTTTGAGAAAAAGTTAAAAATTCGCACGAATGAATGAAATGAAAGAAAAAACTATTTCTTTCAATTCGTAAAGGAATGTTTTTCCTTAATTAATGACCCATGTAAAATTGCCACTTATTGTTCATTATCGACGCGCCAAATAAGGTGTTTTACTAGGAGAACAGTAAAAATTAAACCTCTTGTTTTATTCCTTTTTTCATCGAGATTATGTTTTTTTGAAAAACATAATCAAAATAATTATTGTTAATTGTTAAAAAAGCGAGCAACGCAAATTAAGTTATTTTTGGTAGAAAATTTGATTTTTTGATCAGCATGAGGTCTTTGTTCTTATTTCTATAATGTCTTATTTCCTTCATTCATCCATACAAAGTATTTTTTATTCTATTCTGCCGTGTAACACACCTTTTTTTATAAAATAAAGATGTAGTGAAAGATTTTTTTAAAAGAATTTATACATTTAATGCTATCACGATTGAAAAATCATTTCAAATGTATTATTTAATAATAAAGATGTAAAAGATTAGAATTTAGAAGTAAATTAAATTATTGAGTTTGCTTGGGTGAAATCTACATAAAAAAGAAAAGGTCTTTAAAAATATATTACCACGCAGAGTTGTTGTTGGCAGTACTATAAGTAAATCATCTATCTCAAGGGTGTAGCCAATTATTACACGTACCAATGTACAAAATGTATGAACACTCCTAAAATCTCAAACGCCGACAATGGGATGGACTCGTGAGGTTTTTGTGTAGACATATTGAGAACATTGTACACAAAGATTGTAAAGGAAGGGAGTAGTAGTGCATTGCAAAGTGCAATATGCACACTGCATCACTATTCACTATGAAATGCAAGTCATTTTATGGTGCAGATCCTATAAAAAACGAGGAAAGACCATAATGATCCAACAGTTCTTTAAGTTTAAGGCAATATCATACGGAATATATTATTGTAAAAAAAAGCTGACTTTGATCTTGACTATTTCTACTTATAAGACTTACATCCGTCCCCTATCATCCCGTTAGATTTATACAGCTGCGGGGTAGAAAGCGACGTGCAAACAAATTTAATTGCACTCATCTTGAAACAAGACATCCATATATAGTAATGCTCTTTCGATTCGCGCAAACAAACTTTGCCTTTTGTGTAACAATTTGTCTGATTTTATAGTTTTAATTAAGACAAAAATCAGTTGAGTTTGAGTAACTTTTTGAGTGGATTGCATTAAAATCGTAAGCATTAAGGTTTTATGATTGATTAGGGTAATTATCAACAGCTCATATAATTACTAATTGTCATTACGATTTTTAAAAAAATATAAAATGATTTACATCTTTCCAATTATTCAGTCTGGTGCATTTTCCCTTGAAAGGTTAGATTGTTAATAAAAATACGAATGCATGCTTCTTTACAATAACAAATGGAGATGAAAAGTCAGCTCACAATGTTTATTTGATCTACCTACATACCATTAAAAGTCAATGCCCAAGTCCTATTGCTTGAAATAAATGATGTGGTTGAAATCTGTACTTGAAGGGAAAAGGAAAAGTGTCATCGTTCATCTGGTCTCGTCCTACTCGTTGGTTATGTTATTTTTTAAAACTTTTAAAATAAAAATGGATTTTTTTTTCATAATATACCA
This sequence comes from Seira musarum, assembly GCA_027743895.1. Classification (NCBI taxonomy): domain Eukaryota; kingdom Metazoa; phylum Arthropoda; class Collembola; order Entomobryomorpha; family Entomobryidae; genus Seira; species Seira musarum. The sequence goes on along the minus strand of JAHZMX010001735.1, from coordinate 6,337 downwards.
GATTTGATACGGATGATAGGATCATAATATCGCAGTAGGAGCCGCTAAATTTCAGACTCATCATCTATTGTTGGGAAAATTATTTCATTCAAAACAGCTGAAAAAGTGGCAGGCAAAATTATAAAAAATGATGATGACCCAATTACCTGGTGAACCTGACCAGTGGTAGTTGTAATATACCCAGTGTTGCATTTAATTTTCCATTGTTGTTTTTTGTGTAATTTTGATAGGTATAATAAAATAACAAAAGGAATATGTATAGCGAACAAAAAATTTTCATGAGTCAAGTCTGTGAGTGAATGAGCGAAAAGCCGGCTTGGCTGGCTTCATGATGATGATGCGTGTTTGTTTGTGTAACATTTTTGATATGCCATTCAATCCTAAATCTTGCTTCATGCATACCTACCTCACGTCAAGGTGAATGGCAAATTACTCATGTGCAAAAAATACGGCAAACTGCCACCCCAAAACATAAATAAATATAAATGATAATTACATGCATATCTTTAACATCCGCAATATGGGGAGGCTCAGGTTTTGTAAAAACTGCGAACAACTGTCTGAGCTCACATACATATTATAAAGTAAAGCCTTGATGTAAGCATGTTCACGTGCTATCATTTTATGATTTCTCATCTGTACATTTTATTTCATATGTGTCAACACGTATCATCATTTTCGTTTCTTTTCTCTTTCATCTAATTTATGGAAATTTTAGATTTGGAGGGTTAAAAACAAGCCAAACGACTAAACAAAACGTGATTTGGTGCTCTTGATCTTGCTTTCTATGATATGCATTCCCTTGAAAATGACTTGTAAATATCACAATCAACTTATGTATACGGCAAACTGCCACCCCAAAACATAAATAAATATAAATGATAATTACATGCATATCTTTAACATCCGCAATATGGGGAGGCTCAGGTTTTGTAAAAATTGCGAACAACTGTCTGAGCTCACATATTATAAAGTAAAGCCTTGATGTATGTTCACGTGCTATCATTTTATGATTTTTCACCTGTACATTTTATTTCATATGTGTCAACACGTATCATCATTTTCGTTTCTTTTCTCTTTCATCTAATTTATGGAAATTTCAGATTTGGAGGGTTAAAAACAAGCCAAACGACTAAACAAAACGTGATTTGGTGCTCTTGATCTTGCTTTCTATGATATGCATTCCCTTGAAAATGACTTGTAAATATCACAATCATATCACGATTAAATTATCTGACTTCCTATAAAATGTTCTGCATTTTCTTTCCTTCTTTCGGTTTCAAGCTCATGTGAAAGGGAATTCTGAGAGGGATGATTAAAACCGGCAAGATATGTCGTGGGAAGAAGCGTATTATTAAAAGCTGATTTTCGATTGCGAGCATTGCGACATGATAATGATAATTTGCCAGTAAGGAAATTAATCTTTTCATGTGCCTGGCCTACACTAATCATCATGACTCGCAATTTGCTTGGGCAAACATAAATAATTAACGAACAAAGTTTTCTTTTATTATTACGTAGGATTTCTAGAACATATCAAAAAGCTTCTTTTCCCACTTGAATTGAAGTGTTAATGATAATGATGTGCTCGTGTTCTCATGTTGAGCATCCCTGCAACCACTTTCTAGCGTGATCTTCCTACCAACGATCCACCTTGCTTTTGATGTTTTTCCACGGAAACATGATAAAAAAGGTAACCGTTAAGCGCATCTAATGCGATGCGGTGTGGCGTAGTTTGCACATCCCCATGCAATCGAGATTCCAGACTCCAGACAGATACGATACAACATGTAGAAAACGTCTAACAAACTACTTCGACTTGAGTCTACAAGGGAATTTTCCAGGACTCACATAATCTCTAGTGTTTGTTCACACGAGTAAAAATGTTGGCTAAAAATCGCATGTTGTGTATCGCAATTACTATATTATGCTACTATTCTTACTCTTATTATTACCCTTGAGCAAAGTTACATCTGACTAATAACCTGCGAGAAAGAGATAGAGCAGTTGTGCACACTTTTCGTATTTGCTTAAAAAACTTCATAAAAATTGGCAGATGTTGGGTTAACAAGGCGTCAATTTTCGCCAGAAAAAACTTTTCTCATTTCGTCATTCGCTATAGGAAGAATTATTTCATTTAAAACAAACATGTCAAAAATAAACCCTTATTTTAGAATCTACGTCATCCGCCATGAAAACGTGAATGAACATAAATCCACCCGCTAGTGCCAATAGCATTCAGGCACTGTACAGATGTTATAAGAAAGTCAGGCAGGATGTAAGTAAAAAAAGAGATGGGGAGTTACTCGTTTCTTTTCGCGCTTGTATGGCTTATATTTGATAGGAAAAAGTTTCTTCCGTTTGAGGCTTTTCTCATCATTTGTTATTCTGATTTGGTGATTTTTTCAGCCTTAATTAAGGAATATTGAAGCAGAAGAAAAGGGAGACTTTTCAGAGGTTAGTCTAATATGCGACCACAACAATCATCGTCATCTTACTTTTTATCATATCATAATCATCATCATATCTCACGGTATAAGTATGAGACATGAGTTTAGTTGAAGACTTGAGTTTGTATTTCGTTTTTGTACTCCTCCTGTCTAGTCTGGTCTGCTTCCATACATTAAAATGAAATGAAAGGAAACCAGTATAGAAAGTGAATTGAAAACAAGGTGATTTGTGAGATGAGATGAATGGCTGGCTGGTTGGCTTGTGAGATGAATACTTAAAGACGTCTTTACACATGAAACCTAATTTATTGAAGGTATTCGTGGTAGTAGTAACACACAAAAATACATGCATCGCTCATGTATCTTCATCGTAAGCCTACATGGTTGTACTCATGTCACTATAAAACATTGTTAAAACAGGTATTGTTACAGAGTTCGAATAAAAATGTCATTCACTAACAACCGAACAAACAAGTAGTCCCTGTCATTATTGCATACAAGCTTATAAATAAAAATGCATAATAATACTCAAAGTTTGAAACATGAGTGAACAAAAATATTTTTTGTACTTTGCTTTTCAAACCAAGAGGGAAGGGAAGTGTTCATTGTTGCTTCATTCGATATTTTTCATACTACTCCATTGTTTTGCGATGAAGCATGTACCTATTTATGCACAGAGTCAGTTCCCCACTGTTGCAAGTTGCAACAATGTTCGTACTTCTTCCAAAGTATTTTCCCTTCTTGATTTCCTTTTCTAGTCAATCGTGGTCAGATTCAGATTTATGTTAGTGGTCGACGTGTGCATGTTTAAGTAAAAAATTGTCAAAGTCGATAACATTCTTCATTCTCGATTTTTGTGGAGAAACAAAAGTGCCTAAAAAGGAAGAGCTTTGAAGGCAGTTTCTGAACAATGCGTATGTTCAATGTAATGTCCTTCTCTTCCTCATAGGATACTGAAATATTCCGAGGCTTTTTTCCTTATTAGTGCAGAAACACGCGCCGTGATTGCAATGAAAAGTCAATAATTCTATTAATACCAGTGCTATATTATGGTGTAGAGAAGAGAACTGAGGACACATGCTTACAGTGCATTTTACTGTTAATAAAAAACACCTCGTTCTGAAAATTATTCTTCAAAATTTACTCGCATTTTCCTCTTCGGCGCGTGACTCTGTGGTTTCTACCATGTAACTTGTACTTTTTAATTAGATTAACTACCTATAATTTTCTTTTATGAAGCTTCGATTTTTTGATGTCGTCAAAAGGGATGGAAGAAGTAAGAAGAGCGGAAAAAAACTATAAAAGAACAATGGGAGGCTGTGGTGGGCATGTTGCAATCACCATTGCTTCTGGTGATTTCATTAATTGATAAAATCGTAATTGCTCAAGTGAATGCAAACAACATGTTTGAATCGATGATGAATGTGATTACTCAACCCAACGTTTAGCGGTTTTAAAATCGGAACGTGTGATAATGACAAGCAATAAAATACATACACACGACGATGACAACTTGGGATGTAAACATGTCATAAACAATGAGTAATTTAAAACGCCAGTGATTTTGTTTGGGATTGGCTTTATTCTCTATTTTTGCGATTCAGATTCAGTCACCGCAAAGCTTAAAGTGACTTAACACCCCTAAAAGTAGATTTCATTCGGACTGGTATACCCACCACATACTATGTACTTATAAACAAAATATGTAGTTTTTCTGACAAGAATTTCATAAAAAATAAGATTCATTGAAAGAGCAAAAAAAATGAATTATTAAATTACATTTTAATCTTTCCAAACTATGAAATTCTCAATGCAAAAAAATTCTCAGTTCGAATAGAAGCGGAAGGTAAGATCAGATGCGCTCGAAAAGGAACATCCTGTTTATTTGGTAATCCAACCTTCAACAAGCAGCAGTTTTTTTTCTGCAAAAATAAAATTGAATGAATAAATGCATCCAATCAAATATTGTATGACACGATATGACTTGACTCCTTTTTTGAGAAGATAGTTGGTCGTAAAGTAATATGAAACAACAGATTGCTTGCATCTGCGTTTGTTTATCCCTTACACATCCGCCACGTCCGAGATGGGATATGCGATATGTCATCTCCTCTCTGTCTGACTCATTTTCAACAATTACTCATAGCACAACACAACGTTGTGTCAATAATTTTATTCGAATAACATAAACTGATAGCTGTGAATGGAAAGAGGGCTGAGAATAATGTGGTTAAAAAAGATCAAATTATGGCCTAACTTGATCTCTCCGTCAAACTTGTTGAGTAAGCATTACGATAAAAGTCGTCTTATGAACTAGTTCGAATGACACAATATGACGATCCAATTCAGTCGATCTGAGTTCATGTCCTTTTATGTGCATCTCACATCTCTCACCATCATTTCCACTCTATAAGCAAAATCGTAGCTGTGTGTGGTCGGTCATGTTCTGCAGAGGAAAATTCATGAATAAGGCAATGAATAATGTGTTGAGATATTTCAGAGTTCGAAAGAATAAACTGTGCACTTTATGCATGCTGCAGCTCATTGATAATTGCAGCTTATTGGGGAAATAGATCAACAAAATTCCATACATCCCGAAATGTTCATTTCTTCAAACGAATTTTTAACTAAAGGCCAAGAAAGTAAAATTAATCAAGTGTATCAAGCACGAAAAAGTGACTGCGTCAATTCCCGGAAACGTCATCATCGACCATTTAAAAGATGTTTTTCTTGCTTCTTGATGATGCATAGTTTATTGTAGTTTGAATCTCTAGTTTTTTTACTGGAAATCTCAACACCAAAGGTCTCGTGTTTATGCAATCAAAGAGGTAATTATCTCCAGTAAGTAAGATATTTCATAGTTTATGAAATTTCCTAATCCCACCAAAATCATCTAATTATTCTACTAATGCAATTATAATGGCACATTTCTAGATTATATTGTAAAAGTTTGAGTAGAAGTTAGATTATGTAAATGAAACTCTCCCTGAGATGATTTGGTTTTAATGACCGCACCAGACTACTTAGTATCTGACTCAATGTATTTGTATCCACGCTCTTTCCTCCAACAAATGGGAAGATAATTTCCCTTTTATTGAGGATAGGCAGGAGGCAATGTCACTTCAATGTCGCATCATAATCGCATAGAAATTCTCGAGTGGTGGTGGTGGCCCAGGAACAATTTCGAAAATTACGGGAACAGGCTGCCACACGCAGAGATTACATTCGTTTACTCTAACTGCTCACTTGCATGCTTTTTTAACTCTTTTTTGCTCCATTCAAAATGTTGCTTTTATTTTTATTCCTTCCTCTGTGATAGCGATACTACAAAGCTTGTTAGAAAAAAGCCCTAATCAAATTGTTCAGGCGAGAAGGGAATTTTGCAATCAAAATGACCAGCCCATCCATCCAAAAAGAGCTACTCCATTCAGTTCTTTCCTATGAATAAAAATAAATTTGTGATGGGATGTTGACAAGCTGGAGGGAGTGTGAGTGAGCTAGATTGGATCATCGCTAGAAAAAAAAATCACTTCTTGCTTAATTCACACTTATTCAAAAACAGGAAAAGTGTTTTTTCATCGAGATGAAAACTTGTTTTTTTTGCTCGTTATCCAGTGAGTACCTACCCACGGCTATCCAATCCAGTTTGCTCATTTGTTTCCATTCTACTCGGACAATAGGGAGATCTCTAGTTGTGTCTGCGCTAAAAAATTAAGCGAATCCTCCCATGACTCATTCCTGTATTTGATGACTCTGTTGGGATACATCATGATCATTTTGATGATGATGGGTTGCGCGAAAAAAAAAAACAATTTTCATGATCGCAATGATGACGAAGTTGAAGCAAAAAGAAAACTACTACTACAAAACTTATACTATGATGACAT
>JAHZMX010001734.1:0-17926 GCA_027743895.1 Seira musarum | reverse complement strand
GCGTTTGAGTAAAGCCACAGCTTTCTGACCGTACCATAGTCGGAGAAGCATTAATCATTTTCGTGCGTCTCCAATCGTATCATCACGCGAGCAAGGGAAGTAAGCGCAGGGTAGACTTCATTTATCTCCATTTTTTCTCCTGTAAAAGAACTGAAGAGTAAATCAACGAGTAGTACACTCGTCATTATCAACATCTTCATAATTCATTAAATTTTCCCATGAACAATAGGGAATCCTTGTGTACCCCATACACATTCTTTTGAAGAATAGGAATGTGCATTAAATCTCTAAATTTGATCTGTCTTCAGATGGAAGCAAAACCACGTTCTTCTCGTCTCTAGTCTTCCCATACTTCACTTCAGCTTTAGTGATAGATTTATTGAAGACTTCTTGTCCGCCAACGAAAGAAAACTAATTCCACAGTTCCATTGTCATTATCATTATCTATTTCCACTGCTACTACTGTTACTGTTCAACAAAATAAAGTGCATCGCGCCAGAAAGGTAATGTCAAAATAAACGCTAATAAATTTACTATTCCGTGTCTCCGTCAAGTTCATCATACTCCACATCCCAGAAAGTTAGGGGAAAGCCAATAAAAAGGCAAAAATAGAATAACTGACTCCAAGTGGAATACTTTTCGCATTGCGGAAAAAATAAAAAGGAGGTAGCAAAAACAACGGAAACTCCATCCAGAGCTGAGAAAAATATCAGATTTCATTGACGTACCCTCTCCATTTCGTTTTTTGGATGCACTGGCACTGGATTCCAAAACACAACTTTAGTTATTTCATGTCCCATATCAAGATCGATTGGTACTGATAAAAAGTTCCACAAAAACTTTTTCCAGAATAATAAAAAAATTTGGTGTACTCATTTCCAGAAAAGCGTAAATAGGTTTTTTTATTTTCATAAAAAGACCAAATTGACTTCCAGGAAAACCTATACTAGTTCACAAAAAATTGTTCACCTTCCTTGGGGAAAATAATACCTAGAAAGCAGTAAAAAACAATAACATTTTCGAAGCCAACATATAGTTTGAAAAATTTCTATTCTCCGAGAAGACGGATTCTAACATTTAATAATGCGCTGGAAATGTACAGGAAATAAAGTTCTCTCCATTTCGACTCGATCCTGAAGACAGACGGCAAGCGAATACACGCACACATCTCGAGAGCGATATAAAGAGGGAAAAAAGTAAGTGACAAAAAAGAGGACCCAAATTGATGATACATCATCATTAGCGTTCCCTTCGTTTTTTCTACTCCGTATCTCGCTCCGAAAGAGAATCTAAAAACAAGTGACAGAAAAGACCGTCAGTATCACACGGGAAAAATTGTGTGTCGTCTCTCTAAAAAAGAGTAACCATTTCAACTACTACATTGTGTGCTTGCTGGGAGTACGTACAGTACTGGTGGCAGCTTTTTATTGTTTTCTTCAAAGCCAGTAAAGTCTCATCCAGCAGGGAAAGCTCGTTTTTCCCCAGTCCCCCAGCGGCGCTAGGAAAAGAGGAGAAAGTCCAAAAAGCATTATAGTAAAAAAAAGAAGAAGGACGGTTCCCATGTCCGAGTAAAAGACTGATGAATGACAATGCATTATATTATCATCATCCTTCTCATGATGCCGATGTAAATAAAGTGACGTGTTAATTAATGAACACTTTGAATACGCATCAGAGATATAGAGAGAGAGGATTAAATGAATTGAAGAAAAAACAATCGGCATCAACTTCACGAGTCAGTCAGTCAACCATACTCGACCAGACAGACAGGGCACGCATCGTCCCATCCCATCCAATCCAAAACTGCAGAGAAGTAAATGAAAGCCATATAGCACACACATACACACAAAACACTCAATAATAGAGGACACAATGAACTAATAATAATAAAATATAAGAGACGACGAATAGTTTGGTTTAAGCGAAGCAAAAAGCGTAGTTGTTGAAGGCGTGTAGTAAAACATTAATTTGCTTTTTGTCTATCAGCGAGCGAGAGAAAATGTTATTAGTTCGTTAGCGTTGTAAGTAAGTAAGGAAAACAAGTCTTTATCTTCTCTGGAACTCGAAGCTTTTCGCCTTTTGTGGAGAAACGTGAACACGAGAATTGAGAGCTTGTCTCCTCTCGTGATACAATAATAAAATAATATTGTCATTTGTGCTTGTTAAACCAGGCTCCAAAATAATATAACATCTTCCTTGCTCTTCCTTCTTGTATTATTGTCCAGAAGAAGGGCTTAAACATCGAGACCGTGTCCCGTTTCTATTCTCACGTACGTGCCCTCTCAGTTCATAAAATATGATATTGACAGCAAGAGTGCATGACTAAGAAAAGGAATTGTGTTTATGCTTTTGTAACGGTTTTTTACTGGGAAATAAAGAACCTACAAGTGACATGAGCAATTGTTGTAGGTAAACAATGATAAATTGCCCCCTTTTCTCAGGGTTTCATTCTGCACAAAAAAAACAAACCAAGAAGACGAAGGGGAAAAAAGTAAACACGGTGTTGATGGAACTATAACTGTCAACAATACATCATAATTATGAATGAATGAATAACATTGCTTTTGTAGATAAATCGAGAAGCAAGAAAACAAGCGCTCAGGGAAAAAAGGAATAATAAATTTTTCATAAGTGCCGTTTTGAATATTCCACAAGCAGAAAAAAATTGAAAGACAAGCAAATACTTTTCTTTTCAATTTGAACTTTTGACTCGCGTCTAACGTTTAAATTACGGAAACATTTTTAAAAAACTTGACATGAAAAGGGATTCTTTCGCGATTGGAAGTGAACAAGTGCATTGAGCAAAATGCGAAGAGAACTCGCAATATCTGTTGATGGCTAAATGCCATCACTCTATTATGTAGAGGACGAAGAAGGTCGTCTGGGTCAAGGGTTAATGTGTTTAAAGGATATGCATAATCTTTGGTGCTCGCTGTTGTAACAGGTTTTTAGATATATTTTTGCTGTCAAAAAATAGTATCTGCTCGTGTGTATGAACGTCATCACAAGTGTTTATACGTATGATCAATCTCTGCTTCACGCAAGTTACAAAATACCTAATATTCTTGTTGAGTGGTCGTAGTAGTGGATTACAGACGATTGGCGACGTGTGAGTCGTGAAAACAAGATTTGATTCGTGTTTTTTTCTTATCAGCTCATCATCACATCATCGACACCTTTTCCTAGTTCGTTTTGTGCGACAAAAGTCAGTCAGTGTCTGATATACATCGGCACCTCCTTTTAAAAGTGTACATTCATGAGGGGGCTAAGTTAAAGATCTGCAGTTTTTTTTCTAATTGAGTTTGTTTCAGTTTCTCATATTCTTTTATTCTTTTGAGACGGAGGAGGGTGTCAAAAATTCAGTTCATTAATATGAATAGCAACGACACGTTCGTCACTTTGGCCGAGATCCTACTGCCGTCCTCCGAAATCCTCCTGTTTGACGAGAATAATGAGACGTCGACGCCGACCTCTATGCCCACTCGGACCACAACCGATGTGGGCATCTCCACTTCTGTGGGGACAGGGCATAAGGAAACACACAGCAGTCCACCACTTGAGGTAAGTCGGAGCCTTAAATTTCCTTTCCTAATGTCAAATTTTTTATGGACTACAGAGTCTTTAGTCTCCACGTTTGATTTGATTCAATGCGCGGAAAATTGTTATGGAAGACCCAAGAATCATTCCTGGAAAGCGTATGTTTCACTGGTTTAATTGGAATTGAGTTCCACGAAAAAAATCCTGTAATGAATGTGTTTGCATGCAGAGAGTTTCTGATGTAATTGGAGCATGCATGTGTGAAGTTCATGCGTGATTACAAAAATTTTACTCCCTCTGGTTTGATTTTCTTCAGCATGACTGGCTGCCCTTTCAAGATAATTTTTTGTGAAGTGTTGGACTACGAAAAGATACTTATGACATGTCATCATCAACTCATGACGGTTGTTCACATAGAAAATTCTTGCGTAATTTCTTTTCTTACTTAAAAAGAGCAGCAACTCTAACAAATAAAATATTTTCAAAGGTTTTGCATTTCCATAATATTCATTCTGGATCCGGTTCAATTGCAAACTATAACTAAAATATAACTCCGTAATTTAAGGTCCACTTACAAGGATGGTGATGTGTGGAGCGGCAGGAGAGCGTCAATAATGCGCCAAAAAAGACTCAACCGAATGAAAAATTATGCATAAATGTACTCCGAAACATCGTCATAGTCATGATGGGCTGTGCCATACCCTTTTTTCCTTCACTTTTTTTGTGGTGAAATGAACTATATGCAAAATGTAGCATATGAAATTGGCGTGATTCCTAAAACGAAGAATGTATAAGGCTTGGAAGAAATCCCTTTTTTCCTTCACTTTTTTTGTGGTGAAATGAACTATATGCAAAATGTAGCATATGAAATTGGCGTGATTCCTAAAAAGAAGAATGTATAAGGCTTAGAAGAAAGTATATGCGTTGGCTTTTTTTGCTAAGCTTGAGTTATATTTTATTTGCAAATAATGTGACATGCGGGTACAGTATGGTGTGCATGAATGAAGATGAATTTTTCATGTAAAAATGAAAAGTTTAGTGACAAGTGGACATGCAACTCAAGGAAGAAAGAAAACTTGCAAGGTTCTTTACAAAAGATAATGATGATAGCTTATTTTATTTTGATTTTGCATGCATGCATGACTATGACTTCATTTCGATCGATGATGATTCTTTGGTGCTATACACTCATCTTAAGGTCTCACGGTGTGGCTTGTCCTAGACAGGCCACTGCACTACCACAGAAAACTGCAAAATAACCTGAAAAAACGAATAGGAGTGGGGTATTCATGTAAATGAGCTAATTATTCCAAGGATACTCTTCTGCACGCTACGATTCACATGGGCGGACGGGCTGTTTTTAAAAGTCATATCTAAAGAATTCAAGAGTAGTAAAACACGTCCTAGCAGTTGAGATGCACTTTAGTACGTGGCTTACCAAGTAGTCAGAAACACTACTACCGCATCATTATTATTGCCTATAAAGTTATTTATGGTCACATCTGATGATAACTGTTAATTTTAACAAAAAGCAATTTGCTTTTTTAGTACGTGGCTTACCAAGTAGTCAGAAACACTACTACCGCATCATTATTATTGCCTATAAAGTTATTTATGGTCACATCTGATGATAACTGTTAATTTTAACAAAAAGCAATTTGCCTTCAGCAAACAGACAAATCCAGTTTTTGCTCTTTCTAAATTTCATTTTGAAAGCTATTGGTTGAATTGATTACAAACGAGATTCTTTCTGAAGCTTTTGGTGACCATGCACCTGTTCTGCCAGAAGTAATTTAATGAGATATGAGTTTTTGGCTTTTTGGTATGAGAAAACGTACCACAACAAGCAACAATAGGGAACCTATGAGAGTTAAACCGGAATAATCCAACCTCCAGGCTGAATTCTTAAATTTATTATTTGTTTTCTTTCCATACGTCTCCTTAAAAGTACTTTTATCCACCATTACGCCATTTGGGGGAAACGATGAAAGCCCTTGCTGTGTTGTTGATTTTTAGCATCGTACCTGACAGACAGACTTTTTCTTTCTGGTCTGGCTAGTTAATTTCTGCTTAGCTGAGCTCATGCCATAGTCATTCATGACTATGACTCAAAAAGAGTATTCAAATGAGATGGGTTGATAAATGAACTTATTTATTTATGGCAAAAAAACTCTCGTAAAAAGTTAGTCCTGAGGCAAAATTTTAATTTAAATTCAGAGTAATTAACCCACCGCAAAGGTGACCATAAAAATAGTATATACGGGGAAAATGCAAATTGTTTATTAAAAGTCATGCTAAACATTAATCATAAAGTGTTAAAGAACAAGCTGATCTCTGTTTGCCCTTGTGTTTCTCTACGGATATTTTAGAGACTGAACTTGCTTTTATGTTAAGCAGCTGGAGCGAATCAAGCATTAGACTCTATAGGAGGGTCCGTAGCTTTACTAATCAGAGGTTTTTGCGAACAGACGAAATATTTCAAGATAGAAATCAGCATCATGGCACATGCATTGCATTCCATGAGTAAATGGACTTCCGTCTGCTAGCTTACGTCTCCCTTTATTCTTAAATGACTCCGAGCAACTCTTTGGCTTTTTTACAAATTCAATTCGCTTTTATTAGCTTCATTTACGCAAGTCAACACGGCTTTGGAAGTATAACGGTACTTGCATAATATGATGACATGAGAAACATTAGTAATGAGCAAATTACCATTATAATGGCACTGTGTAGCATGTGTCATGTAAATATTTAATGTGCTATGAAATAGTCCCTTCTGCGTTATACACTCATCATCTCCACAATTTTGCAAAATGGCAGAGTAAAGTGAAACGAAGCGAGAATAATAATGCACATCGACGTCTTCTTTTTCAAGAGTAAAACTATTCAAGAGCAACTTCGATTGTATGGGTGCAAAAAACAGCCAGGCCATATTAAAAAAATATGTATCCCATCACATCATCATCATAATCAGTAGAGTAAAATCCAGCGCCACTAAAGTCTAGTCATCATCATCATTATAATCATTCATTTAGAAATAGAAACCGTTTTCACAGAGCTCCTTTCAGCCAAAAAGATTTTTGGTGGTGAAGTATGCACTTGAAGGAGAATGATGAAAATGTCTGATGAATATTGAATCCCTCCTTGAATACTTATGGTGTGTATTCATACACGGCCCACTCGAGCCCACAAACTTTATTATTACTATTACCATCTTCAGTTTACTTTTTTTTTGCAACTTCATATAAACTTCAATCACGCTTTTTCTCGAATGGAAAATGATCCTTTTGAAATAAAATGAAGTTTTTAATCCCTCGTATACAATGTATAAGTAAAAGGAAAAGCCGGCAAGAACGCATTAAGGGATTGAGTGTTATTGCTGTGCATAAAAACAATGACGTGATACACGATCCTCCCCATGAAACCGACACAAAAAGGAAACCCAAACTATTAGCCAACAAGTAACTTATGATTTTAATGTGGTCTGGCCTGAAAGCAAGACATGTGGATTCTATCTGAAACCATAATAGTTTTCCATCACTACTATTACCATAAAAAATAGTTCGTATGGTTTTTGATTCTTGATGGAACGTGGATGATGATTATGACTGCTTTACTGTAACAACGCTTCCATGTGTGCTTGTCTCGCATTTTCTTGCGCAAGATGAAAATTACTAGAAGAGTGGAGCTATTTAGGCCGTCATCGTGAGAACAGTATCTCTTTTGAAGTGCCTGTGTGTTTGAAGAAGATTTATGGAATAGTACGCCTATCGCAACGACAGAGATTTGATCGCGCGAAACGAAACCCAGTGAATCAAATTTTCAAAATTCTGTCTTTGGAGCCAAGTGAATGGAAAGAAATTATCGGAAGGTGTCAATAAAGGTAGTGTGTAGCAATCGCTCATCACATTTTTGGCGGTCGATTGACGATATGACACAATGTTATGTCAGCAAGCACCAGTCTTCATGAATGAAAAACGAAATTCATTCAGGTGAAGGTTTAAGCTGGCTTTCTAAATGTCAGCTATTTTTAGCCAGACTAATCAAGTGCTATTAAAGCTAAGAGATAAACATTGGCTTGTTAATCTTTTTAAAAAGCCTGTGTTCATGTCACATTGTCACATTTTTATGCAACCTCATCGCTTCAATGAAAATATGCTGAGTAGGCATTATTGCTCTTATGCCCTTGCATTTAAAACGATCTTTTAGATATCTATAATGAGTTGTAGGATTAGTCTTTAATATGAATTTTTAATATCATTTTTAATATGAAGCTATGTAGGTGCATATCATCATTTAATATGTAAGCTTATTGTGGTTATCAGTAATTCTAATTATTAATATTAGGCAGTATATCTACAAATTGAAAATGTAGATGAATCAAAGCTATTTTTGCTCTTTTGGCATTAAAAGATGTGAGGTAGACCACACTGGACACATATTGCTAAAGAAATGTTGCTTTTCCGGTTGTGAAGAATTTAGTAAGAAAATGCCATACCCACAGGGTAATTAAACTTGACAAAATAGCACTAAGGAGCTCATGACCATCCGTTGTAATCTTCTAAAATGTTCAACTATTTCTCCATTTGCATTTCCTGCTGGAGGATAGATAGGAGGACTAAAAGAAAGAAGGATGGAAAATGTCTTGCTAAATGAGTGGGTTGATAGTTGTTAGGAATAGAAAATTGGAAGGAGACAGAGATCAAAGAGCTTTTATTCTCTAGATGAAGACGGCTGGAAGGAAGAGGAGGAAGACTTGACTAACAAAAACGAACAAGGAGATGCTCATTACCTGACTAAATAGAATGAGCACGTAAACATGAGGTAAATGTTGTCGACCGAATGCATCTTCCCTCTCCTTTTCTCATTTCCTGTGCGAGTGTTTAAGCAAGTGGCTTCTCTCTTCCCTACATTCCATTTCTTTCCTCTACAGTGTTCCCATACATGTGTAAATTTTCTTCTACCTGTGTTATTCGTCCTTCAGATTAGAAAGTTTTCTTAGGATTACGAAAAACTGTAAAGAGAAAAGGGAAAATGAAAACGGGCCTGCATATACATACTATAAAGACCACATATAAATCTTAAACTCATCTTCATTCCTCTTTTCATGTGTTATGTAGTCCAAACTCATCCCTCCTACCACTGCCTACTTCCTTGGTGAGTTTAGACAAACCTTTTATTTTCATTTATTAAGCTAAACCAAAAACTGAAGAAAGTTGGTCTTTTTAATCAAGGGGAGTAAGACGTTGCAATACAAAACTACTTTAATCCAAGGTACATGACAAGGAGAGATGAAAAACACTTTGAAAATTTAAGAGTTGTACGGATAGAAAGTAAGCCTCATATCCGCTTTTATATGATATGGAAAGATAGAAGGAGTAAGTAAATCTTGCATATTAACCATGATCTTCATCGATTTCGCAACTGTATATAGTTTTCAGAGTAAAACTAAGTTGCGAAAGTAGTAATAAAAGCAGAAAATACACGGAAAAACCTTTTTCTCTATCTTTCCAAAAAGGTCTGTATTATGCTTTGGTAAAGAAATTAGGTATTCAGCAAAAGATTCATTTTTATAAACGGCAAGTATATTTATGGAAACAACTCCTTGTCCAAAGATGAAACACAAAAGACAAGGAAGGGAAAACTACCTAATTTCTTGACTTATTTTTGTTTCGTCTTTACATGTCTTAAAGTTATAAATAAATATATTATATGTATGCCCTGATCCTCTCTTTTCTCTTTCTGTCTCCAGTCTCCGGCTCTCCAGTTCTAAAGTTTTCTCCTTTTTATGAGCTTCCGAAAACTTAGTTTCATGGACTACTATTTTACTCGAGTCAAGAGCATCAAGATAAAAAGAGATATAGTGTACAAGGATGTTGCTTATGCATGCAACTTTTAGTTTACAGTTTTATTCAAGAAACTCCAGGGACTTCTCCTTGTCCTTCTTTCCAAGAAGTGGATAGCTTCAAGACATGGTTAGGAAGAAGACGGGCGTGCAAGGCAAAACAAGAATAATTTATCAGCTCGTTGCCTTCTCTTTACACTTGCAAGAAGGAAGGATACTATGGCATGGTGCTTGCTTTCTCTTCCCACCTTCATATCTCTCTCTCTCTTCTCATTTCCATTTTTCAAGCCATTCAACGCTTACGTAGTATATCTTGTTCAATCGATTTGACAAGGAAGCCTAGAAGGCGCAGGGAATTTCAGAATAATCCGGTATTTTCCATTTTTCAAGCCATTCAACGCTTACGTAGTATATCTTGTTCAATCGATTTGACAAGGAAGCCTAGAAGGCGCAGGGAATTTTAGAATAATCCGGTATATTGAAGACAAGAGGGGGAAGTGGGCCGATGGGCGGTTAATTTTTCAACCTTTATTTATCTGCACAGAAGTGAATATAGATTCTTATCGCTAATTTTCCACTAATACCTTCATTCTTAGCATTATGTAACAAGCACTTGACTCCATTCCTTTCCTTTGTCGAGAGATTACGTTAGGTTTATAGTACACACAGTAGTGCAGTGGTGACAAGATTTCACCAAAAGTTGCTTAGAAAAACAAATGAAATCCGATCTTCCCTCTTTGCCTTCTGGCTACATGACTCAACGCAAGTCCCGTGCTTCTTTTTGGAAAATCAGGATTTTCCAATTTCCTGGTTGGAACAGGCAGACCTAGCTGCTTGACACTAATTACCTCTCCCCATGGATTTAAACGGGGTCTTCTTACATTGTCATTATAAGCCACCTACGTATCCTTTTATTATGCTCAAACAATGAAATGAACTATCCGATCTTCCCTCTTTGCCTTCTGGCTTGTGGTGCTTTTGGTAGGTAGTTGGGAAACGCAATAAGAATATTTGGCCTGTGCGCTCACTGCCAGCCAAAGTCCACAAAAAAAATATTATTTAGATTTGAAAAGGAATTGAATGTCAATTAAAAATTAAAATGAAAACGAACTGACTACTTGGGTGTTGATATGAAGCATGAATTCTAGTATTGGAAATTAAAAGGAATGGGCCGTTTTGGATTGAGAGTTTATCGGAAAATTAATTTGAATTGTGAATTATTGATGAGAATAAAAAAACTTCATTTGCCATTAAATAAATGCTATATAAACTGAGATGTGATTTTAGGTAGACGTACTATATAGTTATTAACATTTATTTATAGAAGATTTACTTGTATTATCGAATTTCTTTTATATTTTTTGTTTGAATATTAAAATTTCAAAATAAGTCATTAATGTAAAAAACAATGTAAAAATTGCTAAAACTGGTTAAATGTACGTCTATATGCAACTCTGATCAGGTTGTAACAAAATTATATTGATTTTAGAAAAGTTCGTTATTAAGTGTAGACACTTCTTGTACAAAATGAAGCGGAAGCCAAAGTTTCTTTTGTTACGACTTCACGTTCAAACAGACCAACAGAAGTGTCCGGAAGTCAAATAAGTCAGATATGAAACCCTAACATGCTAACCTGGGGTAGGGAAGAGCCAATGGCATTCTTCACCGAATAATACCCACAAGGTTATGATGCACCGTCACAATAGTCAGAACAAATTTTTATATATAATTGTAGGAATTGTTACCAAAAAACACACCTTAATCCTCACAAGAAACCTCAGGCAAAGTGACTCCACTAGCAATCGGCACGGAAAGGATGATGATGACAACCGTGGTGATGACGACGACAACTGAGATGATGATGATGGCAACCTCAGCGAAGATGAAGAACAATCTTATGGTGAGCAAGAACTCTCGACAAGAAAACCCCGAAAATGCACCGAGAAACTCTGAATTCGGACGGACAATTTGGACAACCACTTCCTGCTAGGCTCAACAATAAGTTTTCCAAGGATATATAGGATGGCTATGCACAGACAACAACAAAAACTAATTTTTTCCTGCACTTATTGCTCACTTTTTTATATATAGGAAAAACGACATTTTTTCGTGTTTCACCTTACCCCAATTCGGACCAAAACTACTTTTTTCCAAAGAAAACAAACAAAACGATTTTTTTTTCTCAAAAGGGGAATTTATTTTTAAATTTCCTGGAACAAAAAATAAAATTCTTTTTTGTTGCTGTTCCTCTCCATAGGTAAAATGGAAAAAATGAAAAAAAGAGAAGTGATCACTCTGCTACTGTTCCACTCGCCTAATCTAGGAACATGTCTGCAGCCACTTGGCTTTGCAGACCGCCCCAAGATGAGGAGAGTTTTGCAGACGCAGAGTTTTTTTTTCCAGAAACAAAAAAAAATAGAAATTTGAAAAAAAAATAAGGAATGTTCCCATGCTACAGCAGCCAGTGGCGTTACCGCTGCATGGGATTTTCCTTACCTATAGAGAGCAACAGCAAAAACTCAATTAAAAAATCAAATGCCTTTCCTATGGTGAAGGCACCCCTATTTATAACTTTTCTTGTCCTCCGAATTCCAGTTTTTCGTAGCATTAGTTTGTATGGCAAATGCATCAGGTCATTAACTTACACGTGAGTCTATGCTTTTTTATGAAGTGTCCAAGTTAGTCTTAAAAAATGTGTACAGCAGATTTTCCTTTTTCATTAATTTGCCTAATTTCTTTTTTCCTCAAGTTATTCTGGATAGCGATGCACCTTTTTCATTTTCATTCATGATGAAGAATATGATGATGACTTTGTTCTTCTTCTTCTCCCTTCATAAATGACAAGCAATGAACGTGTCCATGTAATTCATGTGATACAATGTTTATTTTTTTAAACTTAAAAATGCGGCAAAAAAATATTTAGTTTTTGGTGATGAACGTGTGAGTCACCACAGGCTACATGACTCAACGCAAGTCCTGTGCTTCTTTTTGGAAAATCAGGATTTTCCAATTTCCTGGTTGGAACAGACAGACCTAGCTGCTTGACACTAATTACCTCTCCCCATGGATTTAAACGGGGTCTTCTTACATTGTCATTATAAGCCACCTACGTATCCTTTTATTATGCTCAAACAATGAAATGAACTTCTAANACAAAATATATTTTGACAAGTCCTCGAAGCTCGGTTTGTCCAGAAAATGAAATGTCAGGTAAACAAATTTTAATAGAGTTTTCACAATCGTTTGTCGTTTTTTCTCCTCCTCCTCCTCCTCCTACTACCCATCCACTTAATTTTCAGTAAATCCTATCCATTTTCCCCTTTCACCAAAAATACGCTCCACTTTGTCCTTTTCTCAAATATCAGAGGAAGCATAGAAATAGCGCTTGTTAGTATAAATCATCCTCCCCCATACACAATCACACAATAAAAATAATAATGCTGCGGTAGCTTTCAATCGTATTATCTCTATTATTGGCATTGTGGATATGTTAAATAAATTATGAGAATTGATTGGAGAATTGTGGCAAGCAACATAAGCGAACAATGCGCAAAATGGAGTAAACTGTCGGACTTGTGTCTCCCGTTAGTACCCCGCTCACCGCCACCTTCACAATCATCATCATCATCATCATCGAGCTCATTCCTAATTTTCAATGCCACGCCACACCAGCCAAATCCACTTTTCCATTGTGTTTGCTCACCGGTTTATTTAAGAAATCGTCTGACTTGTCGCATATCTCTTCTATGTCTTTTTCTTCCCGTTTCTGTTTCTTTTTTTTAAAGAGACAAGTAAAGCATACCTTGAGTAAATACACATGGGAGAAGAAAAAAGTGGAGTAACAGTGCAAGAAAAACAAACAAGAGGAAGCACGCACAAAAGGCCGGGATACAATTAAATGTTGAGCACTAAGCGGAGAGAAAGAAACCGTGCCGTTATTTGCACAAGACTTATATTTTTTCTTATTCAAATGCCATTCTTTTGCTGTGAAAGTTGAGCTGGTTCAAGCATCTCGTTTTATTATATTTTCATATGCCCTACTAGACTCTGATTGTGATGCTTATCCTGACAGATGATATGCCGCAACTTGATAATGGTGGCGCAGCGTGATGTGATGTGATGATGATGATACTTCTCTTATAGTTTTATGGGTTCTTATTTGCATTTATTCAATTCTTTCTCCCTAATCCATTTTCATGAGACATGTTTCACTCCAAGTGTAACGAATGACATCATGAGGAAGATCAGTGAACACAGGAGAAGTGAACACATGAATCGTTCGTGCTCTAGACAAACAATTTTCTTCAAAGACAAGTTCAATTTTTTTTCTTATTGCAACGACATGCAATGCCGGCGCTTTTCCTTTTGGAAACTTACGAATGGCAGCTATTTATATTTATATTCACGTACGCTAAAATACAAATGTACATCGGCGCCGAGTTGTGTATTTGGAAATGGTTGATGGCCACCATATATTTTGTCGCAGTCAAAGAGACAGAAAGAGTGGGAAAGAAATAGATTATTCTTTTTAACCGAACAGCATTTGAATTCATGACTCACTTAATTTTCACATTTTCCTTCATTAAATAGGGATAAATCGAAGTAAACTATGGTGTAATCAGAGAAACGTGTGAGGATTTATATTTCATAGCTTAAGTCCAAAGTTTTTTTAAAAATATTTTTTTAATAAAAAGAAGCAAGGAGCAATAATTCCATATTTTGTGATAATTGTGTTTACATATAATTTACAATGTGTAAGTAAACATAGTCGAAAAAATGAGGAGAAAATGACATTATTACATTATTGTAAAGACATGTGGGAAAGTCTTTGCTGAAAAAAATGTCTCCTGTCGAAAAAGACGTGAATGCGCAATTTATTTTACGCTCTTCTTCATGCCATAATGATTTTACAGTTTACACTAAAGGAAAAGTGGAAATACTTGAAATTGTATCCGTTTCAAAAAAAAGTCCCTGTGGAATATATAAATTCACGTTTGAATGGCTAAACAGAGCTGGCTGGGTCTGAGTGTGCGTGGGCAGATTTGAATTTAAACGTATATTCTTTCTTTCGCTTCGTTGCAATCCAAACTCTGTTGAAATAGGCAGTGGTAGAGCAGTGTAAATGATCGACTCATCGTCATCGTCAGTGCTTTGTAGTACATTTGAGACGATGGGAAATTTGCTGTGAGCATTTCCTTATCCCACTTGTCACCTCTAATCCAATATGCTCAGATGAGAAGAAGTTCGCCTTGGAACTTGAATTGTCTCCAAGAAAAAAAGTTTGGGAGAATGAGGAATGATAATATTATGATGACGACTTTCCCTTCCTTGATGATGATCATTTTAACGATCTCGGTGATATTCTGATGAACACGATAAGTACGATTTGATGATGATGCTATGTGAGCAGCATTTCGTAATAATACCAAAATTACTTCATCGAGTCAATGTTCCTTTACATTGAAACAGGAGTCGGAGAAATGATGAAATTCGACAGATTTTTTTATCCTTTGCTTAAATTCGATTTGATGTGAATTTGAAAATCTCGTATAAAATTGGAAAGCCCAGTACATAATATGGTAGTGTTTCGAAGGTTGACTGTGCGAGTTGTGGGAAGACATTTTCTGCCAAAGTCATTGAGTATTCCTTAAAATGTTGAGGCCGAAGAAGGATATGAAACTGTATACTTTTAAGTTCTTCTGGATAGAAAGACAGAAAGAGAAGCTGAGCACATTGGAAAGCGGGGTAGGCAGATTTTAAGTGACTTGCCTAGTCTAGCTAATGTTACTATTTTTTATTCCTGTCAAACGTTTTTCTCTGTGTATGGAACATGGAAATACTCTCTCTTGAGAGCATGAAGACAGAATAAATTTGTTTACTTGATTTGATCGGTAAAAAAGGAAGCAGACATGGTATAAAGAGGCTTACATAGGCACACAGATTTTTTAAGAGAAGGAAATTGCACAAATGTTCTGTGAGTGAAAAGGAGTACCACTCTATTTGTCAATTCACATCCTCAATAATTTCTTTCTAGTAGAACGGGAGGAAATAAGCTGGAGCTTTCGAATTGCCTGATATTGAAATGGAGTTTTTTTTTTGGAAGATACATGAAAGTAATATGGTTTCAAGATGTCATCTTAATCTTCCAGATGGAATCAGCGAAGCAATGGATGGATAGAAAGCGAAAGTTTCTGGAGGGAAAATGTAATTATTTCAGAGGCGTTGTTGTCGGATAATATACATTCACGGACTGAGGAAAAGAGCTCATGCAGTGATGGAAAAGTGAAACTTATCACGTTCTCCATAAGTTTTTTTTTTCAAATTTTGTTCCGCGACACTATACAACCACTCGGTTTCAATATAATAGCGATACTTCTTTTCTCCAGTGTGTTTAAGTGGACGGAGGAAAAAGAAGAAAAATAACAAAATGAGAATTTTCAAGTTTTTCTCTTTTTTTTCTTGAACAAGTTTAGGTTGAACATTTCCATTCAGATTTCGCATATACTCCGCAGAAGGAGAAATAGCAATTCAACTCTTTTATATTGAGAGGCTTTTTTTGCTCACAGCTATAATGCGAAAACTTTCCTACAAAAGTATTGTGTTTTGCGAGAAAAAGTTTTTTCTCCGATGAAAATGGATTTGGATTATTTAAAAAGGACATTAATTTGAAAGACATTAATAGAGCTGAACAAAGCTGTAAAAACAACAGGGAAGAAGATGGGTTCACCCGAAAACTGTTTTCTTAGGTCTTGTTTGCCTACCCACCTCCTTCTTGAGAAGTTTGGTATACAGACTCTACAGCATTATACAATAATATAAAAGCCCAAAAACGAAATAACGAAGAAAAGTTTTCAAAGAAAAAGACATAGCTGCAGCTGATAGGAGAAGTTTAGTTTCAATTCTATTACGGCTTAAAGTAGGCATACAATAAAGGAAAATTGGATGAATTAAAAAGTTTCTTCTTAAGGTTTCGGAGATTCTTTTTAGGTACACACGCACAACAAACTAAGAAACCCGCAACTAGAATCATGTCTTCTTTGGATTGGAGAAAATGACACGGCGCACGTTCCTCTTTTTAGACATCTAAAAAAACAACATAAAAATGTAGGTAAACTCCGCCTTTGATGTGATTCAACGTGCTACTTCTCAAAAGAGAAACTTCTTCTGCTTAGAGATATTTTCACAGTGAAATGAACAAGATTCTAGGATTTTTAGTATTTTGTTCCAACTGTCACATAATTTTAAAGCGTGATGTATTATCCACCCTTTGGACGTAGAAAAACATTTTTGCATTTCAAAACAGCGCAGATTTTAAGCGATTAACAAGTATCTTTATTGGTAGAAGGCCACGAAATGGGGGAAGGTGGATTTCCAATCCAATGCGTTGTTAACAGAAAAAAAGAAGAATAAACTCTTTAAAACAGCTTTTGTTTTGTACAAACATGTTCACTTTGGAATATTAAAAACCTACCGCGATACACTTTTCTCTTCGCATTAATGGCATTAATAGCATTTTATTGGTCTCCGTTTCAGAAGATTGTTTAACGTAACGCATCACAGGAGTTATATGCAGGTCAGGGGTTTGGAAAATGGGATAATATGTGATGTGAAGTGTAAAAATAGAGTCATTAGTTCCTTGATAAAGCAGCGATATTGATACGAGTAAAAATAGCAAACGAGAGAAAATTACTGCGTTATTATTATTGTGTTTTAATGGGCTAAATGGGTCGCTTGTCAAATTAATTGTCTTTTGTTTTGAGTTTTGGAAACGCGAGATTTAGGTTGAGAGCTTGATAACAAATTACTAGAAAGAAGGAAATGGAACAAAACTGTTTGCTCGCATGACCTGTGCCTAGCATGGAATTCATAAATCGATTTAATTTTTGTCATATAATTCTCTATGTGAAATTCTTGTTGGCATTTTACCACTCAAATTCAAATTCGGGGTATTCCTAAGATGTTTATACTTACCCTACTGCTTTTTAATAAAGATTATTGGTTGAATTCTGTAGAATTTGAAAGTGATTCTATTAATCGTTGTCATTATTTTCTTTTTTACCGTGTCTTTATTCAAGGAGAAAAGTACAATAAACCTTTCTTCAAAGAAAAGTTTTTTTTGAATGCTATAGTTAACATACTTAAATGTAGGAAACAGATGCAGATTATAAAAGAACTTCTAAGCACATGATAGCAATAAGAATAAGACTTGTCACCTACATTGCTCGTTCTTTACGAAAACATAATCTACTAGGTGAAAACATTCAAAGTCGGCTTTCAGTAAACAGCTCCACAGTATATATTTAGTTGGGGAAATGGTCAGGCATGTTCCAATTATTTTAGTAGATACCTCTGTGGAAAATTTTAAAAAAGAATGACGTTTTTTGCAACGGCTAATGAGGAATTCTTATACAATTTATTTTTGGGTTGATGATGCAGACAAGCTCTTTTTTTCATTCTCATTGCATTTAAAATAATTAGAAGAGAAAAATTGAAGAGGACACAAATGCTTTTTTCTTTCATTAAAAATATACGGTGGATTATAGC
>JAHZMX010001732.1:0-18158 GCA_027743895.1 Seira musarum | reverse complement strand
CTTAGGACATTGCAGTTTATACATTTTGTGATTTGGTTCACCATGAAGGCCATTTTGTTCTACAATAATAAAGTAAACCATGAATCTTAAAAATTTTCCTTAACGATTACAGTTTAAAAGATTGCGATCGACCGTATCGATTGTAAGTTAGGGGTTCATGGAATTTCCCATTTCTGCTGGTCTTAAGTTGATCGATTCATTAAAATTTCATGTTGTAAAAGTTATGCGTATGGAAAAAAGTAGGTACCTTTGCGGCCCATGAAAAATTTTAATTTTAGACGGAGCTTATGTACTTCGTGCAAAGAATTCTAGGAAAAAGGATAAACTTTTTTGGTTGACAGGCTTTGTCAATTTTTTTTTGTATTGCCGCGGTATGCATAAAAATGATCTGTTAGAAAAAAAGCTAATGTTCTTATGTGCATGCATCTTCATCCACAAGAATTCTTTTTAGATATACTTGCATACCTATACATGCCTTTTTCACTCGGATCTTTATGCAACCTAAGTAAAAAGGTACGGACGATAATGATGATGTGTACCTACTCATCCCCACAATGATAAAGTTCTTTACAAGACGTGTACTTACTTACTAAATACTAAAATACTATGCTTATGCTTGATATTGGTGATACAAAAGCATCTCGTGACCACGGCTTACTCGATATTCGATATACGCCACTCCTTAAGCCCTCTGTTTTTTATGGCTTCACAAGCAAGCCCATCTCACGCTCGCTCTGGACTGGACACAAAGAACGAAGAAACGAGCGACAGGATCGGTTCATAGTAAAATGTGGGGAATGGATATGACTAGGGCTCTATTTCTCGCTCGCGTACATCTATCCATCCCTCGTGAGAATGATTTCCAGTGAGGAGGTATCAACTTCAAAAAACCTCTGCACCACAGCCCAATTGCAATTTCATCATCATCGCATCACAATCACATACAGTATACCACATATACTTATTGAGTGATAATATCTCCAGGTAAAAGAACTCCAGATGGAGAAAAGTGTACCGGCTGTTTTAAATTCTCAATTGAATTAAGTTTCACTTCCAATTAAAATTACTTTGTTCAAAGTTTTTTGGGTTTTAATGCCGCAAGAAGTTAGTAGTTCAGCTGCATTTAGCCCGTTGCATGTTGTATTAAAATATACAACTGCAAGAGGGAGGCAGCTTGTATTAAAGCCAAGTGAAGAAAGTAACGACGACGGAGAAGGCGGGGGTATTATTATTACTCTCTCACGACGAGAAGAAGAGCTCAGCTACAATTCCAATTCCAACTTGTCGAGCATTTTACTAAATCAGCCTCATTATCTTTTCCATCGGCAAGAAGTGCAGATGCATGGTTCTCTTCTGTCTCTTCATTACTAGATCATCGGAACGATTACAATTGTCTGAATAAAAAAGGTATTTATGGAATATCACAAAAAATATGTCATAATAGTCATAAGGAAAATAAAAAACTATGCTCTTTCGCAATTATCTGACAATACCAATGCGCAATGACTAATTCTTTCATGATTATTCCATGACTAATGAATTAAGCGGGTGTGATGACTCATGAACAAATATTTAATGAAGGTTTGAGTTTCCTTACACAAATACCAAGAATGAATGAAGAAACTTCTTTAGCGAAAACTCTACGTATAATCTAAACTGACAATGAATGTGTTGAATTTTTTCTGCTTTTTGACCTGCTCCTTATCATGAAAGAAAATCAATGGTCCGGCACAGATAAAACCATATTATCAATATCAATAAAACAACTTGTTTGATATGAATTATATTCAATGACAGATATGGAAATCTGTGTAGATAGTACTACATATTTTTTAGAACATGTCATCGACATTAAATGACAGATGGTGCATGAAAAAAATATGGAATGGAATGTGCACTACAAAGAGATTTATGAAGGCGTTTGCGTTTAATTTCAGGTCGTACTCTACGTATAATCTAAACTGACAATGAATGTGTTGAATTTTTTCTGCTTTTTGACCTGCTCCTCCAAAGGATTATCATGAAAGAAAATCAATGGTCCGGCACAGATAAAACTATATTATCAATACCAATAAAACAACTTGTCTGATATGAATGAATTATATTCAATGACAGATATGGAAATCTGTGTAGACAGTACTACATATTTTTTAGAACATGTCATCGACATTAAATGACAGATGGTGCATGAAAAAAATATGGAATGGAATGTGCACTACAAAGAGATTTATGAAGGCGTTTGCTTTTAATTTCAGGTCGAGCCTTGAGAAAAGAAGAGTTACTCTTGAGAAACTTTGCTACTTTCTTTTCATAGTTGGGTTGACGTTAGCAATTCCGAACTCTACATATTTTTTCTCAATTAAAAACAGTTAAATCGGGCAAGATGTTGTACTTGGAAGATTATATTGAAAGTAAGTTTTGTAAATGGAAATTGTTAATGGGAATATTAGGAACTGTTGCTAATTTGAATAATATTTTTTCAGTGATCGAGCACTTGCCTCAAGAGCTCAAGGACAGGTTCACAGAAATACGAGAACTTGATCTACAAGTGCAAAGTAAGAACCAAAAAATACATAAGCAACAAGGAATTGCATACTTACATTGGACTCAATTGCAATGAAGAAATATTTTATCTGATTAATTTAAAGATGCAACGGATAAGCTGGAAGAAAAGGTAAAAGATTTTTTCGGGAATGCTAGAAAGCTCAGAATGTCTGAGCGAGAGGATGTTTTTGAGGCAGTGAGAAAAGAATACTACAAGGTTTTGGAGGATGCTGGTAATTTTCAATTTGACGAGGAAATAAATTTTTACAAAAAGCAAATCAATAAAAACCTTGTTTTAATGTGGATAAATGTAGATGAAAAGGTTCATCAAGCCAATCAAATGTATGACCTAGTTGAACGATACATTAAACGGCTCGACCAGGATTTGTACAAGTTTAAGATGGAACTCGAAGCGGACAATGCTGGTATTACCGAGATTTTGGAGAAAAGTAAGCGCATATTTAAAATGCACGTGAATAACCTACTGACACTTCCTTTAAAGCATAATCATAAACAATGAATAACGTTTGATTTAATAGGATCTTTGGAACTGGATCATAACGGAAACAAGGACACCAAGGACAAAGACATGCACTTAGGTCAAAACTCACAAAAAGAAAATAGGCTTTTGCCAAACACGCCGCTCACAGGAATCAAGGTCGAGAAGCGAGGACGCAAGCGACTGATTAATGGAAAAATTAAAGGAACCGAAAGTGGAGCATCCACCCCAACCACTTCATACAACGGCGATCACTTGGATTTTGCTGCCAACTCCCTTGTCGCCGCGCTAGCGCACACTATTTCTGCTCAAAAAGTATGAGAAATGACGACATACAATTTTTATGCTATATATAATGTAAGTATATGGAGTGTAATAAAGTTTTCTATTAACCAGGGACGGCCAAGCAACGGTATCAACGGCCAGAATTACGACCCTTATGATCCAGACTCCTCGCTACTCTCTTTGGACATGACAGACGCATTAAATTCTGCGGAGCTCAAACGCAAGAAGACTGATGGACTAGCAAAATTATTGGCAAATGGAACTGACGATGCGAATGGAGTAAAAAAGAACAAAAGGTGGGATAAACACTAAATCTTTTTATGACAAGTTTCTTAATCTTAAAAATCAGATTCTTGCTACATCAGTTTTTATAAATTATTGTTCTGCAGAAAATCTCAGCATATCAAAAGCGGAAAATTTGGGGATGAAACTGACACTGAAAACGGGAGTCAAGATCTGGAGAATGGAACTGGTGATCAACCAGAAATTTGGCCGTATGACCCAACAGAACCTCGTTACTGCTTGTGCAACCAGGTAAATTAAAATTATTTTTTGTTTTTTTTTTTAAATAAAACAAATGGGGCTAAATAGTCTTTACATGGAATGTTTTCTCGTAGGTATCGTACGGAGCAATGGTTGCATGTGATAATCCAGGTAAAACTTTTTCCGGAAATATCAATTCACATATATCAGAATGCAAACCAAATTAATTCATTTTTTTATTTTAAAGGTTGTCCGATTGAATGGTTTCATTATCCTTGCGTTGGTATCACATCCTCTCCAAAAGGTAAATGGTATTGCCCCAAATGCATTACTACCGTCAAGCGTCGTGGCAGGAAGACTTTGAATCCACAGGAGGCATAAACATACCACGAAACACGAAACCATTACTTTGCCAAACAAAATTATAAATCTGAACCCAGCTGGAATGTCAGAATAACTCCAATATTACCAACCTACTTATTCAAGTGTAAGATGGGAAAAAAATCTTTTACAATCCCAACACTTGCATAACAATTTGAAGGAAAAAGCGGGCGACTGCGGTAAAGCGGCAAAATCCCAGTGTATTTTTTTCTTGTGTCCCAAGAAAATTTGGCAAATGAAATGAAAGTATTAAATCCATCTAGCCAGCACTAAAACATTAGCTTGCTAAATACAAAAAAGTTTGCAACATTGTACGATACGATTCTAAAACTATTCAAATAAGAATTTGCAAGACTGTACGGACTGCTTAAAAAGTATGTAATGTTTAGAAAGTTAGACAGAAAAAATGTGAACTTTGTAAAAAAAAGAGAAGCAGAAAGAAATACTTAGCGCATTTACGATGTTAGTTTGTAGATAACTCAAGTTCATCACGTATGTACCTTATATACCACGTTTTCGTTATCGTTTGAAACGATATTGTTACTACATTTTTCATGTAAATAATTTAGAAATATTTAGCATTAATTTATATAATGGGACACCATTGAAAATGGTAAACTGATAAAAAACGACTAAAAAAATGCCTACACTTATATACTTAGAGAACATTTCCCCGTGAATGTACATATTGTTCACGCTTAACTCTTTACGAAAAATTCTACTTAATTTTTTCTTTACTCATTCAGTTACAAACTTTCAGAGTAGATTTCTGATATTCCAATCCAGCAAGGGATTTAAAATACTCGGATACTATATGGTCGTGTCACTACCAAATCCGGTGACAAAAAATATCTACGTTTAACGCTTTTTTTGTACATTTAATTTCCTCTAGTGCTCACCTGTTTGGCCAGTAAAAAAACAAGAAACCAATGAATAAAAAATACAAAATAGAAAATAAAAGTGAGATAAAAACGCTTTTGTAGAACTCTTGACCTAAATACACATTTCCATATCGTAAATTATGTACTAAATATGAAATGAGCAAACTTCTTCATAACACCTTTCGACCCTAAATTCGTTTCAGTATATACTATTTAATTTTTTCTCCGTGTGAATCATAATACAAAAAAATTAAGTCTTTGGCACCTATATCACAAGTAGGTGCATAAAATTGTTTAGATTAAATACTTCACCATTTTTTCTCTCCGTTCGTAATTTGTCATGTACGTTTTACGTTTTATATTAAAAATAAGCAACAGCAAATGTGTATAAGCATCATTACTTACCCTATCATAGGACACAAAACTATTATGATAAAATTTTTAACAAAAATAGTCATGAAAATAATGCATTCTAAATAAAATAGGATGGATAGATGTATAACGTTTTCTAAAAGTATATAGCATTTTTCGTTTTTATTAAAATTATATTTAAAAGTTTTTATGTAGTTCTCTGCATAAAATGAATTCATTAAATAGCAAAATAACGCTAGCAAATACTTCTAACGATTCGTTGTATTCATTATTATTGCTGTATGCATTTAAAGCATAAAATTGATACATAAATAGATTTGATTTAAGTTATGATAAAATACTCCTATGGAATTGCAAGAAAAGTCCTCTTTACAGTACTGCAACCTTCAAAAAGTCCCTCCATCATTAAATACTTTTATAGTTCGTTAAAATCCTAAAGTTGTGCTTGGGATCCCTTCCAAGACATTTGCCCCATTGAAAAGTTTGTTGAGCCATAAAATTCAGATTGAGTAGGTCCTGGGGAAGTTCCCTGCTGAAAAAGTAAAAATATACCAATGAGTATTTTCTTGGTGAAAGTAGCCTTTCCAACAAGAATTCTTTGCCATTGTTGCTTCAAATGTATTACCTGTAAAAATTGCTGTATGAAGAGTGGAATAAAAATATTAATATCAAAAATTAAAAATACAAGTTTTTGTTTAATGAAACTTTATCATACCTTAGCAAATGCTTTCCAGGTTCTTGAGGTCTTATATTCAAGGTGAAAGTACCGTCTCCATGATCTATAAAACAAACAAATAGAATAATATGTATTCACAAAAAAATAGCTTGGTATATTTTATTAAGTGCTTCTTCAACCCACCGTAAAGTTCACAATAAGCAGTTTTTCTAGGACCAACACATTGGGCTGTGAGTTCACCTGGTCCAGCTCTTCTTGTATCAATAAAGCTTCGTATGTCCTTTCCAACCGTGCCCACACGTAATCCATCTCCCGTGCAGATGACCTTGGATGCATCTCCGATTGCCCCAATGCTTACTTGCATAGGACAACCAGGAACAGGTCTGAGAAAATATAAATATTTAATTTGTACATCTTCACCACCGTTTAGTCTTAGAAGTATCGACAACTTTATTACAACTTACTTTCCACCCCAGGTGACGTTTAGTTGATAACTTCCAGGTATTCTTGGGACATAAACTGCTTTGTAAACCCCACCACCAATGGGCTGAACTGTAACTGGCACGTCCACATCAGCACTGTGCAATGATACCTGAGCCGGTCCGAGTCCAGCCTGGGAGGCATCAATCGTAAAGCATGCTTCCTCGCCGCAACGAGCGGAAACAAGACCTGCACCACTCAATACTACTGGGCCATCGTATTCCCTAAAAAAATACAGATTCTCATGAATTATATTGCTGCATACTCCACTCATTAGTACAATTAATCTTATTAATCTTTTCAGAACTTACCCAGCCGGAGCAGAGTGAACGACAATTCTCCTAGGCGCACTCTCAACGTCAAAGTGTCCCCACCTCAAGTTAAGCAGAAATTCACCTGCTCGGGTTGGGGTTAAAACTAATTTACACCTACTGGCAACGCCCGTTTCAATTCTGCATAAGTCTGCCGCATCACCCTCATAATTGCCAAGAGGCTCAGCAGAAACCTCCAATGTTCCTGGACCCGCATCAACAGTATTAAAGGCAATTTTTCTTTCTTCTCCAACAGCAAGCTGAATAGCTTGTTCGATGAGGGGATCATCATTTGTACTTGAAGTGCAATGAGCATCCCATCCCCCAATTACTCTCAACTTTGATCCATCCACAACCCTGGGATGGAAAGGAGAACCCGGTCTATGTTAAAAAAACAAAAACTTAGTATTTTTTTGGAATAACTCCTTATGACTTTGACACCAATGGGTTTTTTACAGGGATTATAGCTAGCTAATGCCACAAACTAACATTTCACTGTTTACTTACATGTCTATCCCTGCCCAAGTCACTCTCACATCAAAAACGCCCACTTCAGAAGGAACATACGTAGCCTGAAAATGTCCAGAATCTTTCTCTCCAGAAACCCGTTTCACTTCACATTTGGCAACTGATTCTGGTCCCTCTACTGTCACAGAAGGTATTCCCGGTAGACCAGGACCAAAAATTTGAAATATGGCAGGGATTCCAACGTGTGCGTAGTTTAATCCTGGGCCATCTGCTTTGGCAGCGCCAGCTTCCTCTGCTTGGATAACAATGGGGCAACCTGGTACGGGCTCACCACCGTAATTAAGCATTATTCTAAATTTTCCTGGGCGTCTTGGAGTAAATCTTAGAACGTTATCGCCATGTTTATCATCACTGTAAGGAAACAAAGGTTTTGGCAGACCTTCTGGTCCAGTGACATCGCTTTCTAGAAGTGCTTCTCCTGCTTGAGAAACATCGACCGGTAAAATTATTGACTGGCCTACTGTCAATGCTGTTGGAATGGAACCTATCAAGACCTTTTGTGGGTCAAAGACATGGCAAATGAAAGGTGAATTCTTCACCATTTTACTTCTATGATAGACAGCAACTTCGTGTTTTCCCGGTGAATTCGGCTGGAATTCAGCGCGAAGATTACCATCTCGCTGTTGATAGCAACGGACGGGTACCGCAACGCCACCAACACCACTAACGACTACATCAAAATCTCGACCCGACGATCCTTTGGTCAGAATTGTGAATCCAGCAGACCGGCCACTTCGCGCAAGATAGAGACCAGGCCCAGTGGCAACTGTATCTTTAGCGTGGACCCCACTATCGGTAATAATCAAGTCGAATGGACACCCCTTGGCATTGAAGCCATGACACAAAACGTGAACCCTATGAGTTAGGGGAAGTACTGGTTTAAAGTTAACAAGGAAAATTCCATTTCCCATATTCCTTTTGTTGCATCGAACATCTCCCAATCCCGTTTTTATCTTCACATCAATTGCATCATCAGATTCCAAGTCTAAACCTGATCGTGTGATGTCCACTTTGAATGAATAATCTTGGCCCAAAACGGCTGTCTCCGTTTTTTCTCGAATACGAACCAGCAACGGATCAAAAACTCGAGCTTTTAATGGCTGGGGCAGCAAAAGAGCTTTAGAACCTTCGCTAACTGATATTTCATAAATGCCGACACGATCTGCAGCAAACTCTGCTCTCATATATCCAGACTGTAGAGTGCGGGTTCGTACTCTAATTGTGCTGGATCCATCAGGCCCAATAACATTCACATCAGGATTTTCACTTCCACGCTTTTCTAAGTCAATGAAAGCCGTAGTACCAGCAATGACGGCTTCCAACCCAGAAGTAACGATTCCTTGCTGAATCATGGAACTATCGCTAATACTTTCCAACTCCAATCCAGACACGCCGTTGATGATCGAGTAAGACTCTTCTATGGCACATTCAAACGGGCTACCCGGAACATCGACGTCATTGAAAGTTATGCTAAAAATAAAGATATCGCTTTTAGCAATATATCATCCAAACTATGAGAACGACATGAAGAAATATTAAACTTACTTGACAAAGTGTGTAGTTGCTTCTTGCGGAACAAAAGTTACATCGTAAAGGCCTCGACTTCTTGCTGTCACTTCAGCTCTCAGAGATTGCTTTCCAGTGGTCACTACAAGCTCCAAAGTACCTTCACCTGCAGCGGACGCATCCACGGTGAAAGTAATGGGTTCCCCAACATGACCATCCTTCAACCCAGCAATTTTAACCTTTTCTGCTGACCAAACGTTGCAGCTGAAAGGACTGCCTGCAACGGGTTCCCCATCTAAATTGATTGATACGCTGTGTGGCCCAACTTCTGTAGCTGTAAAGGTTGCCTGTATCTTTTCAGGAAGAGAACCGGTCAAGTTTATCGGTAAGTGAATACCAGATGGACTTAATACGAGGACGTTGCAGGAAGATACATCAGCTCCTTAAAATCAATACAAACTGTGTTAGTCATAATGACACGACAAATATCATCAATGATTATCAAATAAAATCATGGGTTTACCTTGCGGATCAATAGTGATGGTGGCTGGTTGATGTGCCGCTGCAGATTTCAAAGCTGCTCCAGTTACAGAAACTTTCTCCGTGTCGGTAATCTTTATAGTGTAAGGAGATCCTGGAACGGATTCACCGTTGAATCGAACCGCTAAAACAGAAGCATAGAAAAACCATTTAATTATACTTTATAACTTAATAAAACTCTAAAACTTTTAGATGAACAACTTGCTTACAGATAGTATGCGGAGCTGCTTCCTGCGGTCTGAAATTAACTCTGAATTTTGCATTTCCTTCAGCTTGAACATAATTGGGCACGTTCCGTCCACCCACGGATACAATAATTTCAAGGTTTCCTGCACCACCCCCAGATGCATCGATTGCAAAATAAACTGGTTTCCCTCGAAAGCCAGCTTAGAATTAAAGAAAGAAAGGTTGAAACATCGATGATGCATAATAATAGAGTTTAGAGCTTTTCCCTTCCTATTCTGCATGATCATGATCAAAAGAGTATTTACCTTGGATATCCGTTACTTTTACTTTAGATGAATCGTATTGCTTTCACTGTGAAGGGAGAGTTTGGAACCGTCACACCTCCTAATGATACTTCTACTGTGTGATCCCCTGTATAATTCGAAAAATTTACTACAGTTGTGTTCAAATTATATACTTGCAAAGTAATTGTTATGCAGTACGTACCAACATCAACAGGAACGTATTCTACAAGATAACGATTATCTGATGGCATTTGAATTGAAGAATGTACAATTTTCTTTAGGGGACCAGTAATTTTCACTTCCGGAGTGCCTAAGCTGACCTCAGGCTCGATCATGAATGTTGCCCGACGGCCCACAGGAACTTTCTCAAGACCTTCACCATAGATGTTTACCTTAGAGGCATCAACAATAACGCAAGAAAATGGCGATCCTGTAGAGATAGAATGCGTGAGAAAACGTGTATCAGTAATTATGAGGTTTGTTGGACATCTTAATACAAATGCTTACCCGGTATATTGTCCGAATTAAATTTCAACTCAATTAGGTGGACCTTTGCATCTTTTGGAACAAATGATATGGCGTATGTATGGCTTCCTTGAGCTTGTGCAGAAGTTGGAACTTGACCTCCGTTTACTGTATAATACATTCATTTGAAAGCAATCTTTAATTCGTATATTCTACTACAGTATATGTACTAGATTATTTTCAATTTTATTAAAACCTTTACCTGTCACTTCTAAATTTCCTGGCCCAGCTTTTGATGTCTCCACTAAAAACGATAATACAAAATAGTTTTGTAGAAAACGTGGTATGAAAGCTTTCATTTTGATCAGCATACCTAAGAAGGTAACCGGTTTTCCGACAATTCCTTTCTCCGTATTCGACACCTTGATGGCAGCTACATCGTACACCTTGCAGGAAAATGGCGAGCCTTAACAAGAGAAGCAATCATCTTATTTAGTTCCGACATATTTACTAAAAATAAACAATTTTCTATTACTCTGACATACCTGGAACGGGAGTTCCTTTCAATAAGCATGTTATCCTGTGTTCGCCAGGCACCCTTGGGGTAAATTCAACACCAAATGTGTTTTTCCCTTTCTCTAAAACCTGTGCTGGAACTGGAACCGTTCCGGGGCCTACAAAGTGTGCGTAAGAATAATAGTCCAAAAATTCACAGTCATTTAATTGTCATCCAGTCGGTCATGCTTTTTCTATAACTCTATCAATCGTAGTAGTCAGTTTTCGGTTGGTTAGTAAAATTTATCGGCTCTGTTTTCTTCACTAATGTATTGGTTGGGTCATCTTTTTCGTGTTTGGGTAATCGTCAAATAAACTGGAGAAAAGGTAATCGTTATTTAAAGATAAATGGCTTTATTAGAACTTTTCATAAAATCAGATACAATATATCGCAGTGAAACAATTTGTGTTAAACATTGGTTAACACGTTTCTTCTCTTGAAAACGTGCTTTGGTAAAATGAAATTTCACGACATATTCAGTTACAAAGTTCGTTTGGGAGGAAGGGGTTAAATCGACGTGAGTGGAAGTAAATTTAAGATATTAACTTGTTTTTAGCACCCAAAGATTACTAAATTATTTCAATTGGGGTTATCAAATCGAGATGCTGCCTTTATTAAAATTGATTATCATTAGCAGATTTTAAAGTTACTCATCATTTCACTCACAATGCAAGATTAAGTTTGTCAGATAAAATTAATTCCTCATTAATTTAAAGTGATTCATCGGGTTCACTAACCGGCCGAACTGGACTGACTTTTTAATAAATTATCTTATTTCTCTACTAATCCAAGTAATATTTTTTTCAAGTCACACGATATGATCATGATGCATAAGTAATCCCCAATAATTAGCTCCTCTCCCGTGTGAACTTTCAATTTCAGGCAACATACTTAACAGCCCTCAAGCAATATTCTTTCATGCAGAAAAAGTAAGAGGTGATGTACATATGCAAATTGAAAAAGGAAGAAAACTTGTCTACTTTTAACTGTATCTTTAGCTTACTTAACTGAAATATTTATGGTTATTTTTGTTATACATTTTCTACTCAAATTCAATTTTTTCTGACTGGTTAATGGTTACTGAGTTGAAGCAAAATATTATAATTGATCATAAAAAGCTAGATCTATGCATCACACACGCAACATGCAAAACCTTAATTTTAGTTGTCACAATATAATATAAAAAGTATATGCGTGGCGTGCAATAAAAAAATTTTGCAGCGTTTTAAACTACATTTTATTTTGGTTTGTGACAAGCTCTGTGTATTCAGCAGTTAATAAGAAGTTAGTTTCAGAGAAGATACAAGTGAGGAGGAAAATTGGGGAGGAATTTTTTTATTTTGTGAAAGCTTATTTTCGATTCGCTTTTCATGCGCATGAATCATGATTTTACTGAAATTGAGTAATAATTTATTCGCTTCTTTGCACATGAGCATGCTCAATCGATTCATTTGGTGCTCAATTCAGCGCAATGTAATTGACAGCTATTAGCTCTTTTAATGAAATAGGAAATCAAAATGAAAGGAAATGATTGAAAAAGTTACGATTGTATTGTTAGTTAAAAATTGCGTTAATCTTTTTTATGAAAGAGCGGAAAATTAGAAAAAAGAAAAAGAAAAGCATTGACTGAAGTAGTGGTTTTTTTTTCTTATTCGCTAAAAACTGGATTGGGTATTTAAAAGTAGTGCAGCGGATAAAGGTAAAAAAAAAGTAGTGGTGTTCATAGTTCATAGGTACGTGGTAAATTAGGTACAATCTAAGAATTCCCTATCTTATATCATTTTTTAGTATCGTCTATCTCTGTAATGGAAAGTTGAAGAAGAAGAGGTGTGACGTCCTGTGGGAAAACATAAAAACAGAGAAAACACAAAAATAGTATTGCAAAAAAATATATAAATATTTTACAATGTGGATGCAACACACAGTTACTTATAAAACATTATTTCATTATTATTTTATTGTTATTACGGCATTATTTATTAGGTATTTTTATATAAAAATCTATTGTCATTATTTCTTTGTTATTTACATTTAAAGCCAAAGGAAGACTCCTTGTTTTTATTAGCGAGTCAATTAGATTCGCTCTTAGGATATGTAAAACGTTCGTCAAATTGACTTTGCAATTGAATTAGTCTTTAAAGTGACAGCTTGGGTTATCCAATGTGCACCATTTTCCTTCCTAAGTCAGTTTAAATTAAAATTTTTAGTAAACTATGTTTCAAGGTTATGGGGTTTATGACTACCTAGTATCCTGAATTGTTTTTTTCGGAAGATGACACTTCCTCTTTCCCTAGTACAATCGAAAACATTGGAAATACGCAGGGTTATTGATAAAATGATAAGTCAAGATTCAAATCAAATCAGAAGAAATGTTAAAGTAACTTCCTAGAACTCGAAACAGTTTTTTTTAAAGGGAGAAAGAAAGTGCAAACAAAAGAAAAGCAATTTTTCAGTTTAAAAAAGAAGTAGAGTAGCATAAAATTTATTCAGGTAGATATTACTCATTTAATCAATGAATGAAAAGAAATTCACAGATTGTAAAATTGTAAAGCCACACCTATTACGTAGGCTCCGAAGTGCTGTTGATCAATAATTTTTGCATACGATAATTGTGTTCATTTGTAGATTATTGTTTGGCTAAAGCTGGTGCAATATAAAGTAATTTGCTTTGCGTATTAGTTCTGCATGCAAATAAAGCCAGTGTTTTTGTTGCTGTATTTTGAACGTGCTAAATAGATAGATACCCGCATGCATTTATATCTTACTATCCCAAAACAATCCCATTCAATCGGCATTCATGATGGTTTTTCAAGACTTGTTTTGAATTACGTATGCATTAA
The DNA here is from genome assembly GCA_027743895.1 of Seira musarum. Taxonomy (NCBI): domain Eukaryota; kingdom Metazoa; phylum Arthropoda; class Collembola; order Entomobryomorpha; family Entomobryidae; genus Seira; species Seira musarum. The sequence continues at coordinate 4,341 of JAHZMX010001732.1, read as the reverse complement.
AAAAGTTATACATGACATGAATGAATACAACAAAATTTTGCAAACGTACCTTCAACTGCTACCTCCACGTCGTCCAATGCACTGTGAACATTGTTCAACGAGAAGTGAGCGGTTTTGCCGACCGGAGTTGCTGCCAAACTCGGTCCCGTTACTACAACCTGGCCTGGGTCTGCTGACACGGTCGCGACAAACGGTGAACCTAGAGCAAGCGAATTAGCAACATTTAAATTACTGCTGCCTTGGTTTAACCACTGTATTGCATTGTTGTGGCATCCCAAGTTACTATTGTAGTGCTTTAACAATCAAGGATGCATTGTATGCTTTATGACTGGTTTTATGCAGAGAAAATGTCGATTGATGACCAAGAATGAAGTGAAATTGTTACTGGTTTTTCTTAAGTCATAGTAAAAAAGTGGCAACTAACCTGGTACTTGTTCCTTATTAAAAGAACAGAGGATTGTATGATCCACGGGTTCTAGTGGGACGAAGGATACATTGAAACGCGCTCCTCCTGTTGTAATAGAACATGAAAATTAATGTCATGAAATTATCACAGCATTAAAAGCTTGTGATTAAGAATGAGAATTTCAGATAGAAGGTTGGAGGAAGTTAAGTGTATATCTACCTTGAGGATGAACTTGCGTGGGAACGTTTCTTCCTTTCGCCCCAATTGTAATTTCCAAATTTCCTTCTCCTGCTTGGGACGCATCAACGGTAAATTGTATGCTTCTACCGAGAGCTCCACGTGGGATCGGGCTGACATAAACTCGGGATGCGTCATAAGCCTGTCAGTTGAATGTATTGCAAATAATCAAATAAATAGAGGGATTTTTTGGAAGGAAATAATGAAAAAGTAAAATCATTCCCTTACCTTTGCGATAAATGGCGTTCCAGGAGCTGGAGCTCCATTGTGATGGACGGTTATTGATAACGGTCCTACCCCAATTGGTGTGAATTCTGCTGTGAAACCGGATCTTACAGAACCAGAAACTTTTACAGGTAAATCCCCATTTGAGCCTTTGACAGACACGGCAAGTTCTGCGGAACTTGAGCCGTCAACTGCGATATGGAATCGGGATACTTTGTGAACTGGGATTAGCTCAAGGCCGGAAAGGGATACAGCAACTTGTCTTGTGTCTGCTATAGGACATACTATGGGGCATCCTGATATTTGCTCGCCGTTGAACTTGATTTCAATACGACTAAACAGAATAAAACACAGGTATAAGTAGTCGCTCTTGATGGGGAAATTAATGTGGAAATAAAACGTTGGTATTTACTGAGGTTTTGCTTGTTCAGGAGTAAAGGAGACGAGGCAACAACCTCCTCCAAGAACACGAACTTGGTTCGGAAGCTCTCCATCATTTATTGAAATTTCTAACTGGCCTTCACCAGCGTCCTTTGCGTCAACTGAGGTAAATAATTGAGTTTTTTTATTAACGATTGGAAATAAAACGTTGGTATTACTGAGGTTTTGCTTGTTCAGGAGTAAAGGAGACGAGGCAACAACCTCCTCCAAGAACACGAACTTGGTTCGGAAGCTCCCCATCATTTATTGAAATTTCTAACTGGCCTTCACCAGCGTCCTTTGCGTCAACTGAGGTAAATAATTGAGTTTTTTTTATTAACGATTGATTTATTTTTCAGTAAAAAACTGTTCCTCAGCTAGCTTTCGATCACTTAAAACTTACCTTTGAACTGTGATGTTTGGCCAACTACACCAGGTGTTACATCTAACACCCTTATTAAACTGGGGTTATAAACTTTTGCAACAGAAGACATTCGTTTTCCAGCGACTGAGACATCTACAAAATGTGATCCTACTTCTGCTGGTGTAAACTCTAATACAAACTGGCCACTACCTTCTTCTAAAAGTCTATATGAAATAGGTTTCCTACTTGGATCTGAAAAATTGTTTTAAACATTTTACAATTTCGGTATATCGAGGTACCTACATGTGCAAATGATTTACATACAATAAAGCACGAACAAGTAGAAAATGCACTTACTAAGGACGCTGACATCAACCGCTTCCCGGGTGAAACCGGGAGCATTAATTTCAAAAACGGCATTTTTTCCAAAGCGGACATGTCGAACGGGATCTCCTCGAATCATCATTACATCACTTGACTCTTGCTGTCGAGTTGAGTCCATGATGGAATCAGTTAGGCCATCCGCTTTTTCGCTTACATTTACTCGCCACGGGCTTCCTATAAATAAAAAGGCAGGTTGGCTATTTAGACATCAAAATCATGGCAATGACAGTTGACATTTATTTCTTATGAACTTATTGCATAAAATCAGGCGAATACTATCATCTTCAAGAAAAAATCGAGATCCTAATTTAACATGTATTACAATTTCAACTAAAAGCCATAGGGCTATGACTCCAGAGTGACTTTCAACTGCTTTTTCTTTCTCAAACTTAGATACGCATACTAAAAGCGGAAAATACGTATTATTTGTGACAGTCGCCGATCGTAATATGATAATGAGTGATTCTTGATTCCCTTTGAAAGGAAAAAAGACCGTAGTTGGACTGAACATCGTATTACAGCTAACGGGACATTTCTTTTCGTTCTTCGCATACATGTACCTATCTTTTTGAGAACACCTACGAGCAGTTCAGCAATATTTGCTGTAGTATTTAAACCACACATTCTAAAAGCAAGAAATCTCAATTTCTTTTTGATACTCAACATTTTCATAGTGTAGCTCACTCTTCGTCCATATTTTATTTTATCTGCCGTCCATCACATCCTTTTTCAACCTTTTCTAACTTTTATTACCTGTGGCACCTCTCTGATAAAAATGAAAAATTTCACTTTAAGAAGCCTGCAAAAATTTTTGAACCTTCTTTTTCTCTGACCATCTTATTCCTTTTCCTAGTGATTCACAAACCTTTGCTTTCCTTATGCATGAATATTAATGACGATGACGGCTAATTACGCATGCATGCATTCTTATTGGTTTATCTGAGGCATCTTCCCCCACTGAAGCTTCTTGAGAAAAATGCGTTTCTCTTCAGCCCTTTAAAAGACAAAAATATTTATTGTTTAAGAGGTCCCGAAAGGAATCCTTCTAGTGTGCTCCACACGACACTATTAATATCAATCTTTGAGATGAGGAGGTACTCTGCACGAGAGGAGGCCAAGTGCATTCATCTTTTGTTCTCAGTTTGTTCCCAATATTAATTCTGAAGAATCGAGTGAGCGAGAGCTCATGAAGATCCACGCCCCGTAACAGACCAANGTTCTCAGTTTGTTCCCAATATTAATTCTGAAGAATCGAGTGAGCGAGAGCTCATGAAGATCCACGCCCCGTAACAGACCAAGCTATTTATCACTATTCTATCTCGTCGGTCCACGCTCGTTTTAATGCTGATAGGTAACCATTATTCACTTTGCCAAAGTGTTTTATGGTTGAAGTAGGTAGGGTCAATTGATTCCAATATATCGAAATAGCATGTATTGAATTTTTAAAATAAGAAATTGGAAAGTTCATACGACAACTGTCAATGTCTCTCGCTTGGCAATGACAACCTGAGTAAACATTGGGATAGGCCGTATCTTTCGAATTTCATTAGTCCGCCTTTTTAATTTTACGAGTGAGATCCACGAAAAAATATTGCAAGAAATCGGTGGGATTTCATACTTATTTCACATCAAGCATTTTAATGAAGCCATTAATATGAGCGAAGAAAGCAAACCAGGAAGAAGCACTCCTCTCGCGTTTCAGTCATCATCAGTTAGTTTTCTTTAAGCAGGTTCTTTTTATTTCGCTGCTGGTAGTAATCACCAAACACCCATCCCATCCTTTCAAAATGTGTAAGAAGTAGCAAAGGTAAGAAGCTTGTCAAAATCTGCTTACGTACCTACCTATTCGATTCTGATATTCGTGTATTTTTAGGGAGCACTAAAGAATCTCATGATATGATGTTACAGGTAAAGTAGAGCCGTCCTATAGTAGATAGTAACTACTGCTTTCTCAAATTTTATAAGCGGATAGAAAGACCAATGTACCGGTGCAGCTTCTGTTTCCCTCAGCGAAGCGTAATGCTTGTGGGCATTTTGCTTCATTCAAACAAAATCTAATCTCCGTTCATTCTGAAGACCATCAATTGTGGCATGGAATGCCGTACACTTCAAAAATTGTACGTGATGTTGGTAAGTCTGAGGAGATTGCTTTTTTAGGAACTATAACATTCATAGGGTTATTAGACGAAAATTGCAATATGTGTAGTCCAGTAGCGCTTTTACCTTTGTCATCGTAGGTAAAACGCGAAATTGTATTTTAAAAGCTTTCAGATTAGATTAGAAAATGCAATCATCAAGCACGGCA
>JAHZMX010001731.1:0-16194 GCA_027743895.1 Seira musarum | reverse complement strand
TTTCTCCCTACTTCCTTCATTACGTTGCTTATTTCGCATAATATTTTTTCAGGACGTGTTAGTATCTACTTGCGTAAAACGGAAATATTGTGCTCGTCATAAAAATGATGTTTGTAACGAGCGGTAGGCAGCTCATTTTACTTACGTCTTGTTTGTAGATATTACTTACGTACGTCTTAAAGAAACCTCAAGTGTGAAGGATACTTTTTGGCACGCTAGGAATGAATGTAGTGCACACACAAAGTGAAAAGGATAAATAGTGGATGAGCACAAAAACTGTTAATGATGAGCGATGAGTGAAAGAAATAATACATCAAGTTAAACTCTGCTATCATTATTATAATATTATTATGTATCTACTTTGACTAAATATAGTGCATACAACGCACTGAATTAGATTTGCTGTCGAAATTATCTTAAAAAGACCAATCTTTTGTTGTTTAGCTTTCATCGATAGTTTCAAAACGATCATATCTCTGTCCGCGGAATTTCAGACCTAAAACTTTTGTTTGAACAATCCGTGAGTAAAGTATATACGAGTTATCTTTTCAAGTCTTTTATCGTACGTTCAAAGCATGTACAACACTTCATGATCGTGTCTATGAAATGTCTCACGACGCCCCATGAATGGTGATCGTTGTTATGGAGAAATTAAAGAATTTGCAATATTTCAATTTGTTGTCAATTTCGGGGTCAAATATTTTGGTAAATCCAGCATGCAAGTTTTCTAACTTTATTTTCCATTCTTCCTCTATTTTTGCATTAGATTTTCAGCATTCATTTAGCTTAGGTAGTTTAATTTCTTCTCCGTTGTTTTCCGACATTTTCCCAAACAGTCTTGGTCTAGTAAAATAGCAAATCATTAAAAATGAGCGGAATGCGAAGAAATAACAGTTCTTGCGGGTCTAACCAGCAATACGAACCGTTTATGCTTGGAAGAAGCAAGGGATTTGGGGTGGGAAATACTGTTCAGGCTATCAGTATGAACACAATCAGTGCTCCTGCGCCCAGCTACACAGCTCCTGCCAGGACCTCATCCCTGAATGATGCTACTACTAACTGCGTCAGAGACTGTTTGTATTGGCCAGCTTCATTGAACCAGCAGCAAAAGAGTCCGAACTACCAACAGATGCAAGGTAATTAATAGTCTTTAAATTCGTCACTCGTCACCAGACAAAACTTTCATCATCTGAGCCCAGTAAGCTTGATTAAATTCGAATATATGCATTTTGTATTAGCTGGCTCATACTCTCCATCTTCTTTATCCTTCCAACTACGGCACAAAGAACAGGTCTGGAGGGGATGCTATGTTTTGCCAAGCTCCACCAAAGGTCTACATGACTGTCCCCGGAATGGAGGGAAAGCGGAGTAAGTGAAACAGTGGCCAAAAACTATTATTTTAAGTCTCCCGAAATACCTGAATGATGTTTTTATTTTTTTTTAATATTCTAGCTCAACTAGCCCCGCAGGATATTCCCTGCCAAATTGCTCCACTTGGAACCGACCCAATGTCGCTGATCAAACCTCTTGCCCCGTTGACAGTTAAAGTGCAAGCACCACCAGATCTCTTTACTGGAAATCCTGACGAGCCCAAGACGATTTCTATTTCCCCAGCTCAATTGTATGGAGGTGGACTTGGAGGACGAAGAAGATAAAGGCTTCCGTTCACTGAACTAGACTTGTGCAATTCATGATTTCGTGCACGACTTGTTTATTTCTTGTCAGTATTATTTGAGATTTTTATGTACTTAATGATGCTCAAAATTAAAAGTAAAATCAGACATCCAACAAAAAAATCAACAACACGTTTACTAGTTAAGAAATGGCTTGTTTTACGTATTCCATTAAGCAATAAGCAAAGCAACATAGGTAGTGGTAGTATTATGTTTGTAACTTCGCCAAACTTATTTATCATAAGGTTTCAACATAATTGAATCTCAAATCTTATTTTTAAAGACCTACAGGGAAGAAAAGGCATAAACCAATCCAGTACTTANTGCACGACTTGTTTATTTCTTGTCAGTATTATTTGAGATTTTTATGTACTTAATGATGCTCAAAATTAAAAGTAAAATCAGACATCCAACAAAAAAATCAACAACACGTTAAGAAATGGCTTGTTTTACGTATTCCATTAAGCAATAAGCAAAGCAAGGTAGTGGTAGTATTATGTTTGTAACTTCGCCAAACTTATTTATCATAAGGTTTCAACATAATTGAATCTCAAATCTTATTTTTAAAGACCTACAGGGAAGAAAAGGCATAAACCAATCCAGTACTTAAGTTCATAATTACAGAGTAGAATAATGGAATTAGTAAGTTCACACTTTCATAAGTAGGTATTTTCATTTTCCTTAGGTATTTTTTCACAAGGTGCCGGCAAATTGTAAGACAAGTCTGTAAAGATAATAACCACTAAAGGATATTACAATTTTGTTTCCACATGCTCTGGAATGTTCCCTATATCTGTATCCCTATGTCCTGCCTGCGTTAGTAGTATTTTAAGTACAATATCCAATATTCTCCTTCATCTTGTCTTTCTTCAAAGAAAGCAGAACGAGAACGAGTAAAAAACTCAAAACTACATTATATTGCAGCAGGCACCTGTACCCACCAGATAAAAACACGTATCAAAATGAAAAGTAAAGGCCGCACATGCCTTGTAAAATAAAGTCATCCGATAAATTCCGTCGTCATTTTTGGATGGATGAAAAGAGAAAATGATATTGTAAAAATAAAGCCGTATACAAAGCGATGTGCTCTATTATGCAGACAAGAAATGATGAGACCCGTAAGGTAAGTAAGTAATAAGCTGAAATTATCAGCTAATGGCTATATAATTTTTTAAAAGTTGACCACACAAGATGAAATAGGGAGTTTTTTATGAGCTTACTGACGCCTTTCTCTGGTGCACCTTTGTAAAGCATAAATATAGCTGAGGGAGTTCACCCAATTAGCTCCATGCTCGGAGATGAAGAATCAATGTCCAACTACACCTTCATTCTGCAAAGTATCAACTTCAAACGAAGCATTCTCGTCAACCTGAATCACATCTGAATGACAAAATTACTCTTGAGGATGACGGTTTTGGGTGAGGTTCTGATTTTATTGTGGGCGACGTTACAAAATGGTTTCAGTCTGGGAGACTTAATTGAAAATCTGAGGATGGCATCAGGAGACTACAAACCAAACCCAGTGGTAAATTAGCTTTGCCAGAAAATCGAACCAGAATGTTGTGGTGAGGGTTTCGTTGTGGTTTTATCAAAAGATTTATTTTAGCGTATGTCAAAACAAAATCGCATAGCCTTGAACAGAGAAATTACATGAAGTACAAAAATCTCTTCAGTTGAAACCAAATCAATTTCTCCATTACTGGGAAGTTTGCTTTCGCTGTTGGTGAACGATATTTTTTAGAAAACAAATCATGAACAGAAATCAATTTATTTTTTTTACACAGAATTTATTTCATGTCCGAAAAAGCTTGTTTCCGCTGAAGTGCACTCAATTGGATTCTTGTTAGAACTTCCTACGCAGTGCTGAGTTTGTAACATTAGAAAAAGTAATAGGTACATTCGTAATAGTCTGCTCACTGGATCTATTCGTTTTCCGTCCGTGGTACATAATCCACATGTTTCTTAATGTGTCTCATTTTCCACTTTTCAAACCCGACTGACTGACAAAAGTATTAATATCTTTTGACCACAAGTCTTTTGGTGGTCTTCCATGGATTGGTTTACTCCTCCTCTACTTTTACTTCCCTGCCCATTTCAGATTGAATGAAAAAGCCAATTAACGTACATTTTTTGTTTTTCTTTTTCCAGATTTCTATTAATTTAAAGTTTGCAGCGAACAATTCAACCATTTGTTTTTATAGTGTTATACATATTTGTATTTATACATGTCATACAGTCGACGTCTTTTACATTGCCTATCTTTCCATTCCACTGACGAGGGCGAATTAAGACATATTCGACATTTGAACAGCACAAATATATCTTATCTCATTTCCATATTATGTTCCCATATATTATTCATTTTCTAATCCCCTCCCACCATTATGTTATCCCTTTAGCTCAAAGAAAATCAGTTCCCTTCGTCATTTCCTTCCACTCCACTCATTTTTATCATATGTAATGCTACTTCCTTACGTTAATGGTTTTCTCAATAATAAAAGCATTGTGTTCACATCTTCTTCTTCATTTCATTTCACGACTCACTCACGATCGAGGGAAAAAGAGCGCGAGCCCGTATCTTTATATCACTCATTGCTGTTGTTCTTTGACTACTATTTTAATGATAACGATTGCTTGAACAATTTTCCTCGGAAATTTTTTTTCCACCAAAAAAAATCTGAACATTTTTTATTTGTAGTAAAACCACCTGTTAACATCAAGCATAGAACATATCTCTTTTGCTCTGCTTTGCCATACACAATGCCAGCATAAAAAGGAGATTGTTTTCAGGTGAGACCACCCATCGAGCCGTGATTTTTAGAAAGAGGACCCCACACGTCGTTTCTTGTGTGTGGTCGCTTTTATATCTGTTTTAGAAGGCTGAACCTTAAAAAATATTAAAATGTGTGCATGTGCTCCTCTCTCGCCCTGCCTTTGCGAGATCTGCATGAAAGTTGTTATTGATATGATGATGATCATGAGGAGAGGAGGACGAGCGACCGTCGAATGTTGTTGTTTGTGTTGTTGCCTGTTGCTCTCCAACTCAAAGAATAAACTTGTATTTTGAAGAGTTACACACATTTTATGTTGTTGTTCTCCTCATTCTATGGATATGTTTTTTTTCAAGAGTTACAGATTCTAATGGAAAATAATACATGCATTTCTTTGAATTGATGTGTGTAGCCTCTGTCTTTTGGATGAAAGCTAAGGAAAACGATGCGAGTAAAATATATGTGTCAGAAAAATGTTGTTCAATCAAATCAAGGGAGAAAATGTTAATGTTCTAACATTGAACAGAAATGCGGATGCTTGGCTCTATTGTCCATGTAGTTTTAAAAGCATAATATGGGAATTTTTCTTCGAATGCCCATCCCTTAAAAAATTGTGAGAAGCTAGCTAGCATTGCGTTTGTTGAGCGTTGTCTCAATTTAACTCTCTTATTGTTCACATGTCAGCTTAGTTCCAGTCGATTATGAGACCAACAGACCATTTAAGTCTGCACACACGTTTTCACGGGCAGGAATTAAAGGAGACACTGAATAAAGGGAAATCTACAGTTTGAAAAAAAAAGGTTTTTAATGCATCAAAAAATAGTGTGTCCAAAAGGAAGACAGACATAAAGGAAAAATGCATGAAGACGAATTAGATACATAATTCTGCGGACAGGCGAGAGACAACTATATTAAAAGTCTTGGTTTTAATGGAATATATTCGGATGACTTATTGTTAACTTAGGTAGTAAAAAATCAAACCTAAGCCAGAATCTTTCTTAGAATTTCAAAGCTAATGCTTGCATAAAAGAGACGGTCTTTTCGATTAGGTTGACACGTTTCTTATCAAATGTATAGTACTGACCCATGCCAGTAAATCACACCAAAATATTTATAAAATTTTAAGACTTTTCGAAGGCCAATAAAAAATAAATAACCAATGTAACGTCTGTGCCTAAATAATAAATATAATGCCGTCGGTCGTCTTGGCTGTCGCAAATGTGGCGGCTGAAACGGTAAGAGTGTGGAAGCCCTTGACGTAAAGCAATAATCAACGCGTCAAACAGAAAACGAGAGCAGACAGTTTTTATCGCGAATTCAAACTAGTTTATGTATTTGTATTTGTTTAGTTGCTGGTCCCGGTGCAAAACATTTTATGACTCCTGGAAACTAACAAGCTTTTTCCAGACTTCACATTTACTTATGATTAGCACTACATTCGAACCACAATGATCTACACACTAGACACTAAACTGATGATGAAGGTCAAAATGCGAAATCCAACAATATTTTATCATACAATACCCATTTGTTAGACAAATGTATAAGCTTGCCATATGCAAAATATCTGACCAAGAAAAAACTTTCTTTTGACTAAAATAAATGGAGCTGCCTCGATTTTTTTCTCGTAAAAGATGGGCAACTTCAGACTCATTGCTTTGGCCATTGTAATTGTTTACTATTTGCAAAGTCAACACAAACGAAATGAATTTCTAATATACATCTTTAACCTTGCGTTTTTCCTACTAGGCCGTATTAAAAATAATGATAGATGGAGAAAGAAAATGGAAACCAGTTATTAAATAATCTTAGAAAGTAGCAATCCATCACAATCTGGCAAGAAAAATGGCTGTGCATGCACATATGTACATCTATGCAGTGTGCATGTGAATTGGTAATTATGGCAGGGTATTAGAAAAAATTAGGATTACAAATTCTTTTTCTCCACACACAATTTGCATGATTCAGCCTACTGCATCAACTCTACGTTATCCATTACATACTTTACAACAATAAAAATCGTTGTTGAGGATCTGTATTTACACATTTTCACTGGAGTTTTTTATCAATAAAAATGCATGCACTCATGAAAATCATGCAAAATTTTGTATCAATCAAAAATACAAAGGAGTTTCCTTTTTTCCTTTCTGGAATGCAAACAAAGGCGACCAGTTTTTTATTCTTACCCTTTTGCATGTAAATCCAGTAAAAGATGTTTTCCAAATGGATCATCAGCAATGAGACTATGAGTTAGCATAAGAATGAATGTACGTCACCGTTTAATAGCCACTCTCACGCGTTTCTCCCTTTTCACTAAAAGGCTTTTTTCTTGGGTTTACATCTTCCAGACTAACAATAAAATGGATAGAGTCATCACAGGAAAACAATTCTCATACATTTGTTCAAGTTTGCGCCTAACTAATTCATCCATCCATCCATCCATGCGTCTTAATTGTGACCAAGAAAAAAGTAAGTCCATGCCTCGTCCTGTCTACAAGATTTTTTTTTCATTTTGAGGAGGGATCTTTTAGACATTGCAAGATTTCATGAGTTTTTTCATATACCTTCGAATACCTTTACCTGTGTGATCCTCGTAAATGAGTATCCTTTTGTGCAGCCAGATTCGAAATAGTAACCTTCTCGTCTTCGGCATTTTTTGAGTGTGTGTCTCACTCGAGCATTATTCTCATAAGTTTAAAGTTAAAGGTAGGAGAAGAAGTAATCATCAGTAGGTAGTAAAAGTACACGGTAGCGACAACGACTTCCTTGCCACCTAGAAAGTCGATATAACTCATGCCGCTTGATTGAGTCAAAAGAGTGAAGTGAGACGTCTCGTTGTCAGTGTAGGAGTGGTACCAGCAACAATCACGATTGGGATCCCTACAAACCAAACTAAAGGACATCAACGACATCCTTTTTATTGTGATCCTCAATGTGCTCAATCTCGCCATACTTGATCATTTGAGAGTTTCAGAACGACTTGATCAGATTCTCATGTATCCTTGCCCAAAGTACAAGTAACCCCAGTGAGATCTTTATGATACAAGTGAGCTGGCTGACTCATTCATTCGATTAGTTCTGGTCCTAGTTTTAAAGGAAATGGAAAAAAGCTGGACAATTCTAGATCTATTGGGTCCCACATGTCAGTAACAATTGCTGGACTATCCGATTTCTGTAATTCACAAGCTACAAAAAATGGGAAGCCCATCAAAATCACACATTTTAAAACAGGAAAAGTGCTGACACAAAAGGCATGTGACCAATGAGATTTTTGGGGACCCATGATTTACCCTGATTTAAAGTTACTTCGGAAATTATTTTATCTTTAGTTGAGTCTGTTGAGTTGGCCGGGTAAAAAATTTGAAGAGTTATTTCCTCTGATGCTTTCTCTGCAACACTCTGACTGAACACTGCTCTGTTGGGGAGAAATGAGACAGGCCAGATCCAAACGATCATAGTTTCTTTTACTTGGATTGTAAATGGGGAAGTACTAATGTTTCATTTCTTACTCTGGTTTAAATGGAAACTGTTAAAATTTTATGTGAAAGTGTGCGTGAATTGAAGCATTCAAGAAGTGAAAAATAGTTTATCAAACACATCAGCACAGTCGGAATGGGGTTGATGGAAAAGGGTGGTGGCCTTAATCACTTTATAAAGATGGCTTTGGTAAGTAAACTACATTTAATTCGTTAGTAAAATGCTATTAAATTCCAATGCTGGCTTTTTAAACTGTCAGTTTTAATAACGCATCTGTATCTAAACAATGCAACCAGTCCGGCTAAGTAACATTTAAAAAATAACTTGAATCACTGTTTTAATATTTACATTCACACCACTGCCACAAAGTCAATATTGTACTAGTAATGCTTTAAAAGTCAATATTTATTCTGCCAGCCATTCAAATTATCCTTTTCATATGTAACATTAAACACATGTATAACATTTTAAAAAGCAAATAAACTTGGTAGCAAGTAAATAGGAAGTGTGAAAGTGCTTAATCCACTTCACTCCATCCAAAGAAGATGGTGTATATAAACACTATATTCGATATTCTTTGCATTCCATCAGTCGTGTTGTGTGTAAAATAAACGAACAATAAATACATACTAATACTCGGGAATTCAAACTAAACTATAAAGGATTTGATGAACTAATTATTGAGACCTTTCGCAGACCAACTATTCTAACGCAATTAAGATGATGGTTAAGACAGACGTGAACACTGAACACTCATTTTTAAAACCAATCTCTTTTACTCTTCTATGCGAGTTCTGAGTGTTTGAAACTATACACAGGTTAATCTTTCTACGCGAAAAAAATTATAGACATTTACGACTGAACAGTTTTGTACTTGGTCTAGCTAGTTTTGGATCCGGATCAATTGAGTCAAATTAGATACCACCAGCCGTGAGTTCCCGGTTAATGCATACATATGTATAACATTTTGAAAAGCAAATAAACTTGGTAGCAAGTAAATAGGAAGTGTGAAAGTGCTTAATCCACTTCACTCCATCCAAAGAAGATGGTGTATATAAACACTATATTAGATAATCTTTGCATTCCATCAGTTGTGTTGTGTGTAAAATAAACGGAGAATAAATACGTACTACTCGCGAATTCAAACTAATCTATGAAGGATTTGATGAACTAATTATTGCCACCTTCCGTAGACCAACTATTCTAACGCAATTAAGATGATGGTTAAGACAGACGTGAACACTGAACACTCATTTTCAAAACCAATCTCTTTTACTCTTCTATACCTACCTACGCTAGTTCTGCGTGTTTGAAACTATACACAGGTTAATCTTTCTACGCGAAAAAATTATAAACATTTACGACTGAACAGTTTTGTACTTGGTCTAGCTAGTTTTGGATCCGGATCAATTGAGTCAAATTAGATACCACCAGCCGCGAGTTTCCGGTTAACGCAATGTATGCTATTTTCTACAGTTTTAATGCCCACTTTTCTAATTTTACTTTCCCATTCAAAGAAATATATATAGAGAGAATCAAACATAATCATGTTAACGTTGACTTCCAATTGAGGAATCTTCCCGACTTCCAGTGCTGGAATTATGGCATTTGCCAGTTTGATTTTCACATTTTTTACTTTCAATTGCTTATTCGGTCGATCAATGGCTAGGCCATAATTTAAGAATAAAAAGATGATATTATTTTCGCCTAAGTATTAGCAATTGCCAAAATCAATAAGAAACCTGTAGCAAGCTGATATAGATTCTCTATAGCCAAAGTTTCGGAATAAATATGAACAATCTTGATATTTTCTAAAACGCAAATTGTAGAGAATCGAGTGCTAAAATGGACAAAATAGATGACAATTCAAAGTGTCGCTTTAACTCTGGGTTCGTCTTGTCAAACTGAAGAAATTGTTGGCTTCGTTCAAAATTTCAAGAAATGTGCTTAAGTAATTGACATTCATAGCTCTCCAGAATCATCATCTTACCTTGTTTCCTTCCCTCTCAAGTGGCCATCAACAATGTTTACCTTAAAACGTCTGTCAGGCAAGATTTTTGTGAAGTGCTTATTCAACGACACTTGAGATGGATAAAGTTGTAAAAGTGTATTGGCTGTTCAAGGAAGAACCTACACGAAGTCGTCCTGTTTTGCTTTCCTGCTTGTACAGGCATGAAAAGAAAATATGATCATACTTTTTCTTCTTGTGTCGCCAGCATAAAACTTAAAAGTTCACGTCCAATTTTGATGAGCTCACATGTAACCTATCTTTGTTTTGCTTGGACTTGTTGAACAAGCCTCTGTAATGGAGGAAGAGGAGTATAAACTTTGGTGTGGTAACATGGTGTGCTGGTGAGGGCACTTATTGTTTTGTCCCAAAACGATGACGATATAATCAATGAGGGAGAACATAATGTCACCTCCTTTGGGTCCGTGTCGCCAGTATGCTAATTTATTCTTTTATTTTACCCGTTAATCTTTATTTAGCCTTTGTTCTCTCATAGTATTAGGCACATACTATACTGAAGTAAAAAGGACGAAAAAAATAAGCACAGGATGGCTATTTTAAATTATACCTCATAACTTATGTAATTGGTCCCAATGGCATAGTGTATACTAGCGATTCATGAAGTAGTTAATTGCTTTTGATGCTTTTATATCTAGTTGGCATTACAAACATGTACCACATTTTAGATTAGAATCCTCGGAAATTGGATTATGTGTAAAAGGCTCGAAGACAACTCTATTCAAGCAACAATTCACACCATTACGGGAGGCAAAATACCTTTGACTGTATCATTTGTTTTGTCAGCATAACAATTAGTGTAGTCATCTATTTACACATCAATATGTAATTTTGCTGTAGATTTTGTTTGTTGACCCAAAACATTCAAGATTTTTATCCCAATTTCTCTCGTTATATTTAATCATAAAAAATGATATGACAGAATCTCACAGAGCGTTATAAATAAACACTTAGTATTTGCAAAACAAAATAGAGCTTCATCTGCCGTGTTTCACTTCGAATAACCCTTCGAATCGCGACCCCCCTTATAATACATGGTAAGAGGGGAGTACGTACTTAGGGGGGGTTCGCATAATTAAACCTGGCTATTTGATAGTCAGGTTTAAGATTGCGACCCCCTTCCGCTTTAATATTGTGAGGGAAGGTCGTGATGATTACATTTGAGTGTACACGGTCTTTGGGTTAGGACGAAGGTTTTAATTTAAACCGTTTTATTACTTATATTTATGTAGGTTAGGTTAGGTTGGGTTAGGACAAAACGAAAACCTGTCTTCACTTTAACTGTGTACACGGTCATTATTAGGTTAGGACGAAGTTTCATTTGGAAAAGTAGTTGTATTTATTCCATTTAGATAGGTTAGGTTAGGTTGGGTTAGGTCAAGATTAGGGCCCCTGCTTTAACACATACTATACAAGGGGGGTCGCGGTCTTAAAGCTGACTACCTATTAATCAGCTTAAAGTATGCGACCCCCAATTAAAGTACTCCCCCTTCCCAAAAAAGGGGGGGGTCGCGATCTTAAACCTGACCAGGTATTCTGTAGCACGATGCCATCAACTTTCAACCCGAGTTTCTGTGAGAGAGGAAAAAATCCCTTTGGATTTGTGTCGGTTGAACAATACAACAAAATTGAAGCACGTTGGTAGACTTGGTTGGAGGAAATTTTTATATGACCACAATTTCAAGCCGATATTAGAAAAAAGTTTCAAATGGATTATGATGCCATATCAATTTTTGGAAAAATGAAGAATAAAAAATTTCTTGCTTTGGATCAACAATAAATTTTGGAAAGGTTTGGCACTCAAACCATTCATATTTAAGGGCATTCTTCAAAATTTCAATGAATGTATTTTACTTCAAAAATGTATTGAAAAGTACAGAACTTTAGTAGATAGTAAAATTCCAAAAATTCTTTTCAAGAAAAATAATAAAATATATAAAACATTTGGGAAAGAGCTAATGAAATGAAAATGTATCTGATCCAATCTCTATTTTATTTTATTTTATTAAATATGCTCATGATTCCCCTAAAGTAAGCATAGGTTAGTAGTATAGTAGTATGACTGTTAATCATAGTATGTATGGTTTACGTCCACAACTTTTAGCGCATTTTAGAATGTTTTATTTTCGGAGAAACTGACAAGATTCATTTCTTTCATTTAGGCAACGACCATGGTGGTCCTTCTTTGATAGGAGCAAAGCAACGTGATTTATGTTACATTGTGATTGTGACTGCCATTTGTGTCTTCTAGATTTTTGTTAAGAACATAAAAAACGAAACAGCGGCCACTCTTGCGTCAGTTTAAGAATAGTGTCACAAAGTTTACACCATCACGGATCTATAACCACGACGAGCTAGAAAAAATTTGAATAAGATACTAAGATAGAGCATTGTAGAATAAATGTATAGTGTACTTGCATTTTTTTAAATCTTTGTCCATCTTAATGCGTACTCAAATACTCATAAATATTTGAAAGTAGAATAAGGATGCAAAGTAATGCTTCGAAGAAAATGAATCGAATTAGCGTTTCAGCATGTTTCAACTTTGTCTTTGTGAGCTTAAAATGTTTTCACAAGCACCGCTTTAACGTACTTACAACGCAAACTCTTATTGGAATGAGCTTATGCGCTTCAAATTGACGTGAAATGACTACTAATTATTAATTTTAAAAATGTTTCAAACAAGACTTTGAGAAATATTCATTAAACGAAAACAAAATCTGTTGTGAGTGAAAGATTTTCATTGAAGGATCTTCAACTGATCTATCTGAATACATAAATGGCCCGGGTGTATCGTGGTAATACCTTCCTTAAATTCCATAAAATGATCATTATTGTCAAAATTGTGAAAAATAAACCCGATGTGCAATCTCGCTCCTGCTGTCCAAGAAAATAAAATCTTCTTTCATGCGTAATTTTAAGTCAGCGAATAATACATTGTGTGCAATCATTTTGATTTAAAATCCTTATTTCCAGGAGTTTCAATAGTTTGAACGATACGAAAAATGTTGATGGAATCGATAAAAAACTTTGATAATGGTTTTCAGAAGTGTCAGTTTCCAACCGACTCGATTTTGTCCTATTGTCCTCCCAACAATCACTGTCAAACTTCCAAGTCGACCTGAGGTGAGGTGCATCACACAAAGAGAGAAAAGAGCACACTTTATTCTTCTCATTCGTGAATGCCAATACATCTTATTCCGTTACCACCTCCATTGTCCGGTCCTATCAAATGGTTGAGTCTCCAACAAAGTTGATCTTTCCGCTTGTCAAGACATAACAATTTATCCAATGATGCGAGGGTAATATTCAAAGCATGCGTAACGTATTCACTCAATTCCCAAAAAAATCTTTGACTTCTTCGTGGGGAGTCTAAAGAAAAAAGTTCCCTGCTTTTTCTCTCATTTCTCATGAAGATTTTTGTGACAGATTTTCTATGTAACAGAACGCAATTATAGCACAATGCTCCACTACACCTTTTGAGGATGGGATAACATGAGAATCAATATCCGACTGAGAATCCCACAAAACGTAAGATACTGTCATTGTGAAATCTATAGGACCAATACCTGAGAGAAGAGTACAGAAGTGAGATATTGAACAAAGCAATTTCAGGATTAGGCCAAGAATGATAATGTGGGAATGTATGAGCTCTACGGGAAACAAAATGGGTGCTAAACTGACCAGGTCTAATTTTTCTCCCTTTTTTCTTGATGGATTGAGTGGGCGTCTCATGAGAGAACTTGACAAGCTTGCGAAAAGACCAACATCTAGCCAGAAAGTCGTCTTGGGATTTCGGAAAGAAGAGTAAACCATTTGTATCCTTTTATCACCCCGAAATTGATTTGTCAATTGCTTTCATCTTTTGTAGACATTACGTACAAAATCTTTACTACACAGCTTTAGTTATGAATAACCATTTTTGAATTGACCTAAATGCGTGTAAGTAAATATGGAAAGCAGATGAGTCTAATTAATTGTTATTTTCCAAAAACACGACTACATAGTAAAATTCTCAAAAATGCACGAAAACAAGTCTCAGTTTATCCAGAAGCAATCCGAAATTAAACAAACAAAGACTCAAGCAATCCGACTACTTTGTTTACGGAGGGCCTATGCAATGCATTCGAAAGAGAATAAGGTTTCTTCAAAAGATGGGGTCAGTGGTACGTTTCTAAAACCCTTTCTTCCCTAAACCGAACCTCATGCGCAGGCTTTACAATTTTATACTAATGTATTTCATCTTTATCTTCAGAACTAGCAGCACTTCTTGAGCAAATACACTGTGATTAGTGATTACTTTATAAGTGGTTCTACAGGTCTATTCTACAATCAGTATTTGAATAGTCAGTGAAAATAAGATACACAAAATGCTTGAAAAGTGGATAACATAATAGCATAATGTAGGTTTTCATTGCGTATTTAACTGCTCAAAAGATTGTCAAATATTTTTTGTATATTGTAGACAAATATTTTATATTCTGGTATCGGTTTTTTGTAAAGCACAGTTTGAAAATGTTAGAAACGCATTCAAAAGCCGTAAAATTATCTCCTGCAGCTACAAGACTATAGATTCGGTGTAAACTTTTGTTTTCTTATCGCTACGCTTCATCTGTATGGGTACCCCTGGAAGAGAATTACGATTATTACTGGTACTCTATCTTTAGAATGGTTGCAGAGGTAATCTTGTATTTAATCAATCGGATCGAATCCAAAATTTTTAAAGCATTGTGAGCAAGGTACTTTCCCTCTAACATTTTCAAGGCGCATACCCTGCTAAAGAGATGAGAACATTCAGTTGAGTTCACTCCGTTCAGCTGAAAAGTGTAATTGTCCACAAATTATTGAGTTACGAACTCATTCTTTTTCTTGAAAACCTGAGCATAACAAAATGATGATTATCCTTTCCAGAAAAAGACGTTTTCCATGTTTTAATAAAAAAATCTAGGGATAAACAGAAACTTGTACCTCAGTTTATTTCAAATGCGCTAATATTTATAGATATACCATGTCGAATGCGTGACAAATTTTTAAGGTATTCAAACTTCATACATGGCATAATAATAACTTTCACAGTTCAAAGATATGACCACATGATAGCAAGTACATACATACTTATTAACCCTTTTCTTGAGAAACTTCATCTTTGGTCAATACATGAAGTCATTCAAATGCATTCTACAGATCTCATCTCTAATGACATGCTGGGATTTTAATGGTTCAATGATTGCACGCGAGCATGTTTTGGATGAATCTTTACTTCTTTCGATTTCCTTTCTTTCTTACAAATGAAGTTGAATCAAGCCAAAGAGAAATTTATTCTATTAGTTCTACTTTGAGTAAAGCAAAAATGGACAACAGAATTCCCGGTATCAAGAACATTCTTTACTTATCATTATTGATTTTAAAGCTAGAGAAAAATGTGATTCTATTCGAATTTGAAGGCATGAACGTTTTTAGTTGTGGCTTATCTGTTGATGAGTTCATGAAAAAATACTTTCATTCCATGTCTATGTTATGTTGTGAGCGACAAGAGCGTTTTAAAATGTTTGTAATTGTAATGAACATTCCTTAGTTCTCACATAAAATTTCTTTACGAGAAAAAAAAAACCGGCTGAACAACTAGCCACAGTACACCGCACAGACACCGGGCAAAACGCACACGACTGTGACTGGTCGATATAATCATTAACTATGTACACATTTGTTATTACACTAAGTACAATAAATCAGGTATTAATTGATCACGAAGGAATGAGATAACAGTCAAGATTGAGAGATAGTCAGAGTTACAATGAAACTTTATCGCATTCTTTTAAGCAATCCATAATTCAACTTTCAAACTTGTTCAGAACAACTTAAAGTCTGATGGTCTTCTCTGATTTCACGAAAATTGCAATCCCATATTGCTCGTGAACCGTAAATATAATCGGTCAGGAACAGGTAAAGTATCTTGAAAAAACCAATTCTGGCTTGGGCAGATAGGAGTTGTTGAAAATGATGAATGATGATAAAGAAATCATTTGCCATTTATATAGTATCTTTTACAAAACAACTAAAAACCTACTCGCTAATGAAAGCTTGATAATGTCTTCATCAAATCCATATAATTCGGATAAGGTACTGGGATAAGACATCTATTTTGAGGGAAGAAGGATTTTACCCTACCTGTTGAAAGCGTTCTTATTAATCAGCCAGGCAAAACTTTTCAAGCGGACAGGAAGCAACAATAATTTTCATCTTATCA
>JAHZMX010001730.1:0-10329 GCA_027743895.1 Seira musarum | reverse complement strand
TAATAGTTCACATTCTGAATCCCATCCTTCGAGGGGAAATTTGCTGCTTGATGTTTGTCGGTTTCATTCTCTCTGTGGGCAGCAACGTTGCAGTTTTGCAATTCTGGGAACTTCTTCCGTTGTACATTTATATGGGAAACTTGTTGGTTTGTGTGGTTATAACTGTAATAATTTATTCCACTTTACCGTTTGGGACGCAAGTTAATGAGAAAACTGGGGCTGCATTAGCTCAATGGAAACGGGGAATTAATAAATTCCCATTTCCGTACTCCAGAATGATCAGACTTTTAATAAGGTCACAGAGACCAGTGTCTGTTAGCTGCGGTCCCTTCTTTAAATTGAAAAGGGAAACAAAGGTCACATATTTTGAAGCTATTTTAAATGTCACCAGTGACATTATCATTTCATTTGACCTAAAAAAAGTATTGCAAAATGGCCTCACAAATAGTATCAACAGAAGCTAAAATATAAACAGTTAATTAGGTAGTTTCTTTTCAATTTAAATCCCCCTCATCCTTTCCCATTTCTGCTGTTCATCAATAGAGTATTAGTCAAGTAAATTACGTATTACAATTACATAATCTGCCGGCAAAACTAACTGAATGAATTGCTTTTCCGGCAAATGCCTGCAGTTGTAAAAATGATCGAATGTAATTAAGTCTCATGTCTATGTTAAAATTGAGGTCTAGATTTCGAGTTAATTAAAAATATATTAATTGAAGCTAATAGCATTACGTACCATATACACTGAGCCTCGGAGTAACCCACGCTTGTCATTCCGTACAATTTAATTTAGCTAAAAATGAAAAACAAACATACAAATATTGTGCAATCGAAAAAAATAGAAAAAAAATGTTATAAAACATGTAAGCAAATAATCAAGCGGTTATGTAAGAGACTAAAAGTCAAATGTTATTCAAATAAAGATATTTAAACAAACCATTCGCGTGAATCGACCAAACAGTTAAAAAACATTCGATTCCATTTGAATATTTTGTGCTACTAGTTATTAATTTATTTTTTAATCTAGGATAAAGCGGTTTAATCAATGCTTTTTAAATGTAGGTCTAAAACTTATGAATATTCATAAAGTAATTCAATCGACCATGGCTTATGTTTCGGCTTCAGTAGGTTCAAATAGAATGTCAAATTCCATTGGATTTTCCGAATTTATAAGGACCTGCTTTCCAACAATCTTGAGTTTCTGAAAATCCACATTTTCAGAATAAAAGACTGCAGTAGCAGATTCACCCTGAGGCGAAGTCTCTACCTTATAATGCATTCCATCTGGAGTCCACAAAATTTTTAATCTAATCGATGAATTTCCTTCCCAGATATTTAAACCCTCCACATAAAAGTCAAAACGTCCCACCCGATATTGCTTATTGACAATGCGCACTTTATCTGTGTATAAAATCTTCACCTCGGACTGAACGCGCTTCTCCATGTTTTTAAAACGAACTTGTTCTTCGAATTGGTTGTTAGAAGTTAGGACTAGATTAGAAATCCGCTTACTCCAGTAATAATTTGCAAATTGACTTCCTTCAATAGAACTCTGTTTAGTTCCCTCACACACTAAATGAGGAACCATCTTGGACTGAAACTGAATCACGTTTTCAATGCTCTGTCTATATCACAAAAATCCAAACGATCATTTATGCATCATACTATTATCCATATAATATTCATGAGCGTATACTTGTCTGGGTTGCGAATGAGGGAGTGTCCAACGGATGTTCTAAACACCGAACATTGACCGTTAATTCCATCGACAGTCAAATTCCTAGTTAGACAAGCCGCTACGTTGTTTGAACAACCTCTGACTTTTAGATTAGAGTTTTGATGAGCTAGAATCTTGTTTTTATTTCCGACCACGAAAAAATTGCAATTTTCCTTTGCAATGATTTGGTTATCATTCCCATAAAGTTTTGGTTTTTGTTCATCATCCAGACCACACTCTCCACGTGAACCGCTCCATAAGAAATCGGATGTGTTTTGAATAGTAAACTTATTATCATTGCCATTTATAAGGATATCCTCATTGTTGTTCCCATTTAGAAGATTCACGTGTCCGGAAAATCTCATCCTTTTGCTATGAGTCGTATTGAGAACTGATTCCGTGACAGATGCTTCAATAAATTGACAATTTTGAATGTTTAGTTCACTCCTATCAGCGTTGAAATTGCTGTTGTTTGTATGGCTAATATGGCTAAGGTTCTCATCGCCTTGAAAGTTAATGTCTTTGTTTTCAGAAAAGAAGAGTTTACTGACGCGACAGGACAACATTTTAATCCCACACCCGTATACCATTCATTTGCAAGTTTTGTTTAATCTCAAGTTTGTATTCCAGCCGGGATAATGGAAAGAAATCCCTACCATATCTGCATCCAACAACAAAAAATTGGTAGTGTGCACATGAAATGAATCAAATTAGACGTTAAATCTATAGTAACTTTAAGGCTCGTAGTTTGAAATAAGTGCAAAGTTCTCAAAATTTTCTACTGCTGTCCGATCATCGTCCTTACTTCATCCCCATTCTAAGAAAATCGCTTGAAAAAAAGATACCTATCTCATTTTACGCATCTGTTTGAATTCCCGAATGTGTCATTAAAGAAGCAATTTGATTAAACTTATTCTCGCAAAACACGGGACGGAACTTTCAAATCAAAAAGTTAGACAATGAATGTGCTAAACTTAACTTCTTAAAATTTCCAAACCATCTTGTTAACCATTACAAGATAGAATAAAAGGGAACGACTATAATATAATGCCATGAGCTGCAAACTTCCAATGAAATTTGATTTGATGCTTTCACTTCTCTTTGAAAACGAAGCAAACGGTAACAGAACATCCATTAGTAATAACCTTTTCATTCTTTAAGTGTACTTAAGGTTAGACCTAGAAAGAATTTATTGTTTTAAGTCGCCTAAAATTCCATTTTGAATTTTAAAAAGTACATTGAAGCTACTTACATACGTATATTTCACTTTTTCTATTTTTTCTCCATGATCATAAATGCTGCACTTGCACTTTGCATGTTATTTCTTTAGAACCTCTCTATCAAGTTTCATAGCTCCTTTGATTCCCACGAGATTAGAAACTTTAAGTAAATATCTCAAGATTCCAGACACTTTCCACGAAACGATAAGTACTATTAAACTTAGGAAGACCGTAAGAGAAGAGTAATAGTGTATTTCTGTAAAGTAATATGACTACCCATGATAGAGATAGTTTATCAAGAAAGTTGGAACTAAAATCATGATTGATTACAATTCTCCTAGACGTTGCACAATTCCCAGATTAAAAATATCTCGGGTATTGGTTATAAGAAAAGTTAAGATATCCTGAATGTAAATGTGACATGGAAAGAGAATTCCAAGTTCCATGAAACAACCGAAGAAGGAAAAGGGTTTCCTTGTATCATGATCAGGAAGCATGATGAATTAAAAATTGTGAAAGTGACTCGCACTGTCTGGCAAAGCTCAGACGAACATGGCTGTACATATACCTTCCTGCAAGAAAGTTTTAGAATTTCAAGAGATTTGATTCAAGATCCATTTTTATCTATGAATAATTTGCACACGAAAAAGTAAAACAGCTCAATGTCAATTTGCAAAGTTTCCTCTCTCTCTCTGCAATGTCTTTTCCTTCGAATTCATGAATCATACATGAAATGAACTAAGGAGACTTATTAGATCCTTATATTTGCAGGATTGTGCATTGAATTACTGCATAACCAATAAAGTGGCTGAATAAATACAGTCATCTCTTTGGCACGTGCTTATTTACTAGCTCACTGCTGTTTCCTTCGAATTTTATTACTTAATGCGACATATTTCGAACAGCAAGACAACTCACACATTTCTTTGAGAAGGCATGTGTACCTTAGCCGAGAGCGAAGAAGGTTCTCACTATTATTTCGTAGCTGGACATCTAACTTAAAACTATACGGTTAATGCTATTTGGATTTAAAAATAATTGCGATAAAAGGCTCCCTGAAAACTGTTTCTGAAAACTGTTTAAGGAAAAGAAACAAACCATTTCATATAGCAGATTGAAAGATTACGCATTTAAACTTTAAACCTTGTAAGTTCTTTTAGCCTCAAGAGTCATCTCTGAAGCTGTACGCATTTATTGTGAATTCATTCGGCAAAAGAAAGTCTCAGAGAGAAACGTTCTAATGAAAGAGAGATGACAAAGAGAAAATTTAAATTGCTCCCTTGCGAATATGAGAGACTCCTGTAAGTAAAGGCAGGGGTTGTTTCTTTCCTTATTTTTCACAATTGTTCGCAGATTTCGGGCTCATAGAATCAAGAAAATTGTATCTCGTGACCTGAAATATGAACTAAGAAAATGTCTAAAAAATTGCAAGCTGTGCAACAAAGCGCATGTAATACATCACTTTATATGAATCAATGGGGGAAAATTGTAGAGTCAATCTTTACAAAGAAAGTCCAAACCAAGTTCTTGCCCGCAATTTTTTCAATTGAGTAAAGTGCTTGAGTCGAGCCCTATTTTGAAAATGATCCAAATTTCTCCGTTTTTCATCTGATGGAATCATCTCGGGTGGAAAAGGGGGATATTGAATACATGTCACAATCCGTTTAACACAGATGCCTACACTATTCTTGTGCTTCGTTTTTTCTATTAAAATTTTCTACCTCTTTTCAGCCACGTTTTTATGGATCTTTTTTGTTTCCACACTCTCATATTTTATCCCTTAGAGTATTCCTGCGGCGCTGTGATAACAAGAACATGCATTTTTGTCTTATTCTTTTCCACTTTATCCTGCTAACACTGCTACATAGAATACATACAACAAATTATGGGTTTCTTTACTCTTGCAACTTTGCAAAACTTATAATTCAAAAAAATATTACCGCATATCCGCTTGCCAACACTCGTATATTAGAAAGGTCTTTGTCTTTAAAGAATAACATAGTATTCCTGCGTATTCATCTTCCTTGTTCATTCATTTTGTAGAGAAAATTGATTTAAAAAAAAGAAGAAAGCGGAAGCAATAATTTTGAAGGAGTAAAAAAATGCTTACGGCATCAAAAGTTCCTGCAAGGCCTGAGTAGACGGGATATATTTTTTTGTAAAAAGGTTTCTAAAACATAAAATCGCTTTCACTTTCTGCTCGCTCCTTGCCCAATTTCTGCGTTTTAAGGTAGTTAACTACCTACTTGTTTTGAAGACCAAAATGGTAGTGAATCTAAAATGAAAATGGGAGTAGTGTGAAGTAAAGTTAAGTGTGGATTAAAACTTTTCTCTTTCGTTTCCTTTCAGCTCCCATGCCATTTTTGGAGCTTCAGCTGAGTCAATCCAAGAGTGCCATATTTTTCGCAACATGTCGATTTTTCTCTTAAGATGCAAGGATAGCCGCATTCCAAATATAGTTTTACTAGCAAAAATAGCAAAGCTGAAAGAAACTTTTTTATTTACATGGTTTACTTTAGAGCACTTTAATGCAAAGTGTTCGGCAACTGGCCCGTTTCCTCCATTTATAGACCATCATTTCGCAATATCATCATACACTCCAGCATATTAGGCGACACGCAAAAGTCAAAAAGCATTATTTCTTCCGTTCTGAAAGGGAAAGTTAGATGGGCAATGAAAATGAGAACCGAACATTTTCCTTTTGGGATCGACACAATTTTGCGGCAATGTTATCTGTTTTTCTTGCGAGCAAGCTGCATCTTCTTTTTTCATTTTTGCCTGATCAGATAACTAGAGAAAAGAAGGCCCGTCTAAGAAAGAAGCAAAAAAGAAGTGGCAGACGACATAGATAGATATTGAGATAGGTACCCATGTTAGTTAGTGAGTAACCCTGGTACTGCTGTATTGGAATGATACCGCAGCTCGCAACCCAACAACTCTCTCTTTCTCTCCCTAACTTTAGACTTTGAAAGGAAACAGCTTTCCCTTTCATTCTTCCTCTGTAAAAAGAAGCTTTCTTTACCATCCAACGACGAAATAACAACGTGCTTTTATGTCCGAGTCTTTTCTCTCAGTGTTTCTTTTTTCTCCCCTTTCTTCTGCACAGAAGATAAATTTTGCTGACTTTGGCTTTCCCAGTTTAGTCATCTTCCAGGAGTAAGGCATTGCGCTACATGATCATCTCATCTCTCATCCTAGACACGGAGGGAAAAAGCCGTCCGAAGTGAGAAAAAAAGAAATACCTGCTCGACTTGCTTGTTTCTGCACATTCGACAAGTCTAATTAAGAGAGTGCTTCTGTGCGCAAATAACCGTGACTGCCGACCTTACAATTCAATTAAAAGCTTATCATCAGTCAATCTGCTTGACGTATATACCTGATTAAAAAACGTACAGTTTCATTGTGCCGTTTGAAATCCCTTTGACTGAAGCATTAGAAGAGTCTGTCAAGTGCGTCAGAAAAAAACGAAAGATTACGAGATTGGGAGGAGGGCTTCATGTCTACAGAGCAAAGGGATTAATAGACCCATCAATTTAAGTTGCATGAAACTTCATACATTATGCATTTCTCAGAAATAGAAGCTCAAGGTTTTCTTCGTTACAAACTCGCACCAAAGTGATCTACTTTTAAATATGCATGAAAGTGCAAATATGGATAATTAAAGGTGTTCACTTTGCTCTAGTTGTGTAATTTTTCCAGTTTTTAATGTGTCTTGCGCAAATCATTAAGTCATTAAAACAATAAAGGCTCCATACAACTTGTGGGCCCAACATAATAGATTAAACAATTTTCATTTTTTTCAGCAAGAAGGTAAGTGTCCAATTTTATCACTAGTACACATATTTATTTAAATTAATAATTAGTTCACAAAACCATATGTTCGTTTTTCTTAAGTTTGATAATCAACTTTAACTAAAAGCGTAATTTACTAATTATTTATGATTGTCATTTCATGTTTTTATGTCCGCTGTAAATCCTCTATTTCCCGTTTCTAATTATCAAAATAATTTCCTTCAAACACAGGCATCCCCTTACAAGCTCGATCCCCCATTATTGTTTGCCATTCATACTTACGTAACTTTTGCTGGTTGTGCGGGATCTTTCACTTTTTATGACCTCCCTGCCACTGTGTTTGACTGTGACTATACGTTCTCAAAAAAAGTTTCACAAAAAGTTTTTGTTCGAGGAGACCCACTTCACTCTTTCTCTCCCTATTTCAGAAAAAAAACCTCTTGTGTCTGCATTTCACTCACACAGCAGAATCGGATTCATTCATAAAGCTTAGGAGTATTTAGTATGTACAGATTTGGTAGGAATAGACATACATACCTATTTTAGAATTTTGTAATAATAATGATTACGTAGCGTACTTGTAATGGGGAAAGTGCATCAAAAGTTGGAAACTTGTTTTAAGGATCAGAACAATTTATGTTGAAGTTTCATTATACAACATTAGTGAATCGTAAAACTAATGATAGATAAATACCTTAGTAAGTTTATACCTCGTAACAGTACTAACAGTCCATAGAAAATTACTACAATGGAAGTTATGAAGCTCAATTCGTATAAAAAATATGTATGTGATAAACTCAAGCGACATTCTATAGATTTGTAGAAAGATCATTCTCCAATAGCTGTACATAAAACCTGGACATTTCCCATTCAAGAACATTACTGAATTGAATGTTGCATAATACTTTCCAGAATAACTCCTGATCCTGCAATCGTAAGCAGCATAATCATTTCCACAGAAGCAGAGACAGACAAAAACAGCTTCCCATTCAAAGTATCATGATAAAAACGAAATAAAGTCCGGGTGACGTGAGGGGTTAAATTCTCCCATCTTTTATAATGTCATCCCATGATCATGATCAACTCCATTGTCACGTAGACAAAAACAGCTTCACATTCAAAGTATCATGATAAAAACGAAATAAAGTCCGGGTGACGTGAGGGGTTAAATTCTCCCATCTTTTATAATGTCATCCCATGATCATGATCAACTCCATTGTCACGCTTCCCCGCTTCAGCTAGATCAACGATAACTCCTCCCTTGTTGTTCCTAAGCCGTGAGAGACACAAGTTGAAATATAGTTGATTCGACAAGATAACGAAATGATAAAAATGGATGAGATGAGACTCAAACTCGGCTAGACATGCTTTTCCCAATTATTTAATTTCTTGTCATCTGAGTCAGTCCTTAAACACTGGATGAACGTGAGAAAACGGGACCCTGATAACCAGTATTTTTCTTTTCACTTCATATCAGTGCCATACTCCCTTCAAGATAATTTCTCGTGCATCGTCATCATCATTTAATGAGCAAAATGGGTACAAAGAAATCGTTGCTTGAGTCAAAGAACTCAATGGCAGCATTGATTTCTCCTGTCTCCCCACCTACGTCAGCGTCGTCAGTTTCTGACTTCACTGGGTTTCATCTTCCCCCTGTCACGCCGAGAATCAATAGCCCGTACAGTATTAGTGGAAGTGGTGTTGGTGTGAGTGTGACGGGAGGTGGAACTCCACACTATTCCAATTTGAACAACAACTACCACCAACTTAGGAAAGGTCGTCCTCTCCCTGGAGGACTTGGAGGGCTAGGTGCCAAAGGCTCATCTTCATGCTCGTCCTCATCCACAAAGAGTAAAGTATCGAACTGTCTCTGCAAATGCTGTATAGGATCAGCCGTGGTCCTGTTCTGGATTCTTGTGGGCATTGTTTCTGCTCTTGCCGGAATCATAATGATGAAGGAAAACTGGAACTTGGATGTGGTGGAGGTTGGAACTCAGCTTTTGTTCAGAGCCAACAATGATAGTGGCATTAAAGTTTCTGGTGCAAGTGATCTCAAAGGAAGTTATGATGACCAAGAAGTCAACTCCAATTGGTAAGATGATATTCCGGGTAAACCTTTAAAATTGATCGCCTTTCCTTTGATCTTCTTGACCTTAATTTCTCTTTAGGAACTCTGCAAACAAAAAATCTACTCGAGTTGACCTTCTGCCCCAAAATACTGATAGTCTCGAATATCTAAATTCCCTACGAAACAGGAGCCATCTCGATTACATGAACGTCGACCCTAATAAGTATGACTGGAATACCAAGAATAGCGGGGAATGTACTACCCCAGCGTGCATGCAAGCCGCTGCCAGACTCCTTCATCGACTTGATCCCCGTCAAGATCCATGCAAAGACTTTTACAAATTCTCTTGTGGCAACTTTATTGCTCGAAATGAGATCCCGGATGATAGTTTTCAACGTTCCACCCTTCAAGAAATGCAGGAAGGAATTCTCATTGATATCAAAAGTAAGCAAAAAAACTTACATTATTTCTAGCTGAAACTGACATAATATAATAATATGCGCATTGTAAATTCTGCAATAAATACTTTCCTAGTGACTTTTGAAAGACAAAAGGAGTGACCTTGTATTGAATGGAGGGTAAAAGGGAACCGTTTTTATTGATAAGAAATATGAAACATGATCTTCTTTTTCACTTACATGTTTCTTCCTCTAGTCGCTCTTTCATATATAGGAAATAGGAACTGATACTTAAGAATGCTGACGTAACCATCAAAATTTGGAGGCTGAAAAAACTTAAATTAAAGTGGTCTGGTTTCACAAGAGAAGTAACCCCACCGCACCTTTTTCCCCTTTCATCCCATTTCATTTTCTAATATTGGCTGGAATTTATTGGCCACCGTGAAAGGGAAAATACACGAACCATGAAAAAAGTTGGGTTAGTTGGAAAGACAGGATGATTTGTGGTTTCTTTTCTGGAGATCATTTTTCTGAAAGAAACCCCTGAACCCAGAAACAAAAAATGTGACCAATCTTTCTCCTCACTTCTGGAAAGTATAATGATATTTTGGCCGTGTGTGTTGTGCTGCTGTGAATACAAATACACATTAACCAACCAAAGTGAAAGAAACGTGTGAGGTTTTCCTCAAACTTTTTGGGAACCCATCTAAATCCTAAATAAAAGTACTATTTAATACATCTCATCACATGAGCAAACCACGTTGAATTTTAACTCTAAGGTGTAATTTAAGAAGGGAAAGTTTCGTTTGTCTCTTTGTCCCTCTCGACCTTGTTAATGGTTGAACCTTGATTTTGTCAGTCTCATCACCGACACTTTTTACTTCCCAAGAATAAAAATGAAAGCGAAAAGTATGAGATGCAGCTCTGATGCTACATAATGCCTGTAATAAGTAGCTCTGGTATTAATATTTTACACATTGACTGGCAGGAAAATTGTGATTTTAATGTGATATGATTAGAGGAAACACGCGGAACGGAGTGACTGCCAATTTTTGAAGTTGGTGTTCGCTCGTACGGAAAATGTCTTTTCTGTCATGCTAAAAATTGGCAAATGCAACATGACCTTTCCAT
>JAHZMX010001729.1:0-15776 GCA_027743895.1 Seira musarum | reverse complement strand
ACTTAAGTAAATTCAGGTGCTAAAAGAACCATTAAAAGCCCATGCATATTTACTTTGAATATTAGGTGCATCGTATCATGTAACAATGCGATTCTACTTTGGCTTTTAAATACATTAAAAATTTATTGCTTTGTTTTAAGTTTTTTGGAGTCTCTCAAGCGATGAAATTGCAAAAAATTTAAAGCCCAGAGAAATTATTAAAAGCACAGTTAAACAAATTGGTTTCAGTCCCTAATTGTTTTCAGTCATTTTATAATATTTACCAATCCCCTTGTGATTCGACAATTACTTGACGAAAAAATGACTCATACCGAAATCATAAAAAATGATTCATATGATTTTTTTTTTTCATTTGAAAAGAATTTTGAAAGAGTAAAATCAACTAAAAATTTGTGGAGAATCAGCAAAAAATTTATGCATTTTTAGCACCACATGTGCACATCTAAACTAATCATCATCAATCATCAATCATAACTGAAGCTTATGCATGAAGAAGGCTCAATTAAGTTTGCATCTTGCATTACATCTTGAAAATAATAAAGCCAAACTAAATGTTCAGCATGACTTTGTATGCACATACAACGTAAGTTTATTTTTTTAAAGTAAATCACGAATGTCTTTCAGACTGAACTAAGCAAGTGAATAAAATCTCCATTAAAGCAAAGCTCAGCAGCAGCAAAATTCCTTGTCATCATGATTGAATATGAGCTTGAAGTCTTACCTTTCTGATATTACCAGCAGCCACCAAGTAGAAAGGAAATTACTTTTTAAAGATGAAAATAAACTGAAGGTCTGCAATCACTCAAACCAACTTGGCTTGATGCACAAACGGAAATGTCATTGAAGTTGCATTGAAGTTATCATTGCTCACTCCTTATGCTAATGCGGTTCGGACAAAATTCACCACTTTTCAATAGTGACATACAGATGAGCAGTTATAAACTCTCAAAAATTGAAATAATGTTCACTTCAACTTCCTTCCTACTGTTTGTCGTGATATGCATTCAATGCTTTTTGTGCAAATTTTTATTGCTGAAACAAGAAACAACTTCCGGTCTTGATTAAATTTAGTTACTTAAACTCAACTTTTAAAAATAATTAGTGGACAAAACAGTCTTCATT
Source organism: Seira musarum (assembly GCA_027743895.1). Lineage (NCBI taxonomy): Eukaryota > Metazoa > Arthropoda > Collembola > Entomobryomorpha > Entomobryidae > Seira > Seira musarum. Next base: position 14,654 of record JAHZMX010001729.1, on the reverse strand, counting down.
ATTGAAGTTACTTATTATTCTCTTTGATGACAACTGCTTATTTATCGCTATTTTTCTTTTAAGTCACTTTTGTATGAAGTTTTAAAATATTTATTGCTAATATAAAGTCATGTCATTTCAATCTCTAAAATTATTAAAGTCTAAGTAAAGGAATTATTCTATTAGACTATTTTGAATTTCTACTATTATTGCTATATTTCTTGTTATTTATGGAAAGCACATGCCAAAACATCATTATCATCAGATCACACTGACACTCTGCACTTGCTTACATCACCACAACCCAAATAAACATGGATTTTTTTTCTATAAAATTCTGCACACACAAGTTGAAATGACGAAAACCCTCCTTTGAAGACTTTCAGTGGAGTATTGTGCACACATTTGGGAGAAGGAAGCCTTTTTCACTTGATAGCTCCTTCGTGTGTCTCTGATCTAACTGGATCTATCTTTAGCTTTCTCCGCTATTCTTGTATTCAAGTCATATTTGAGCAAACAAACGTACGAATTCCCACTTTCCCACCCTTTGCTTACACTTTGGATTGAAGAGGACTATCAGAGGAGGTCAGTCATTCGGGAGTTGTCGTTTTGGCCTTTTTGTCCTGGATCACACCCAAAAAAAGTTTCGGCTTATTGTTCTACGTAAACAGAAAGCCAAATGCATGAACTATTTACTTGAACAGCACCGTCATCAACTCTTTCGCTAATTTCATTGCCTTCCTTTTTATTTATGCCCTAATAAACCCTAACTTCTAAGTGCACTTGATAATATTACAATGTATGTACGCTATTACCTAAAACCAGTGTGAGCCTTTTCCTCACTGTTGTACATCCACAGAACAGAAAATCGCAAATGACTTTTTCCACATGTTTTTACACGTTATTCAGTAGAAAAAAAGTATGTTAGGAGTTAAGGCATAGGGACATAAAACGGATACTCTTTCATATCAAACGAAGCATGAAAATTCAAAAATACATAATACTATACCCACATTACAAGACTAAGGCATGTTTTTGTCTACTTACATATTAGTATATGCCACATTGTGAAACGTGATCCTTTTCATATGCCCTGCATTAAGGTTCTGCTTACGCTAAGGCAAAAACTGTATAATAAAAATGGTCTTCGAACTAACTGAATTCTCTGTGTTTAGGGATATTGAATTTTATATGTACCTTCTAATAAGATTAAGAAGATCTAAAGCTTCGGCCATAGTTCGTTTACGAAACAAAAGGAGCGAAAAGATCCCATCCTACGTCCATGCCTACATTAAAAATGCACGCACGTTTGATGTAATTCATAATCAAGCGTCCTGTCTTGTGTCAGCAACATAATTACATGGATAAAAAATAGTGTTTAGACGACTTCCTACATGACCTTCTTTACACACAAAATCGAGCTGTATTATGTTCATTTGAGTATAAATGTGCCTAGCTCACACGCTGGTGATCTTAAATGGTCGCACATATATAAGGATGATTCTATGAAGCCAATTTCTATGAAACTTACTTGAAAGAGTGTCCATTGTCTTCCTTCATTGGATTTCTCCTAGCAGAATTCCATGACTTTTTTTTTTGCTATGTCGATGGTTTATATGACTTGTTGAACTGTTTTATTGAGACTGCAATGATGATTTGGAGCTGGAATTTATATGCTCTGGAAGTTTAGGATGTTGGAGTTGTTTTCCTCGCCAAGTCGACTCAAGGTCTAACGTCATCTACATCGCTCTCGCAATTATTTTTCATTCGTTTAATAAAATGGAAATCATGTAAATAACCATTAAGCTTGGAGGGGTGAATGGTGAACACAAGAAAAAAATAGACAATGTTCGAGTTTTTGTGATAATAAAAAATCATATTATCCAGACACGTAGTGATTTTCATGAAAATTCTCCGGGCTTCATTTTCATTTAATATGATTTACGGAGATATTTCGTCACGAATCTCATTTCCATCTAAAAGTTCAAAACCCTGTCTTGCTGATATCAAACAGATTCTTATGATTATCGACTTGCGAATAATGCAGGCATACAATGACTGGCATTGGATTCGTTCTTACACAGCATTAGCAACAAATCTGATGATGACATGTTATTAAATTTCTACACAATCTTTTGATCTGGTCAAAAAATGTACAACAAAGTTGTTTTGTTTGGTTGAACACAAATCCGAGTATAATTACACCAGCTTGACTTGATAAATGCTTTGCATAATTGGGATTTTTTGTTATGAAAAATCGCAAGAGCAGACAATATTGCAAGAACTCTGGAAGTTGAATGTACATATAATCATTGTGAATTCACATTTTCGTGTAAATTTTTATTAAACTATTTTATATTATTATATTTTTTTGAATTCTAAACGTTTTTAGAGTCAGGATTCAATGTCATTCCACGGTTGGCGTAGCTTATTTTTGACATTGTTTCATTTTACCCCCTTTGGTCCTTCCAAATTCTTTCCAGTTTCTTTCCTTTCATCCTCTTACTCTAATTCATTGTATGTACTAGATTTGACTTGACACGATAAGTAAATAATTACATGATTTACATTTTTCATGAAACTGGAAGATTTGAATCGCTTATTTATATCTACAGACGTGTACTTTTCCTCAATCTTGTCACTGCATTAGTCAGAGGAATTTTTCCCTTTGTTTTTGTCACATGTCACACGTTATAATTGTCGTATTCATTCATTATCCCATCTATATTTACACGTGGTCATTTGCCTCGTGCATTTATTTGCAAGGGCTTCTTAGGGAAAAGGAGAGATTATGCATTTGATTTAGCATATTATGTTGTACCGTATAATTTAAAATTCTACCATTCATTCATTTCACATTTCTCAATGAGATATTCTCATACATCACATCAGGCAGTAATTGAGGATTGAGGAAGAGAAGGCTCGGCTCGTCTCATATCAGACATAACAATAACAATTCACCAAAGAAAAAAACACGACCACCATTACCAGCCAACCAAACTCAAACCAACAGTAGTAGTAGTACATTTCAATGTTAAAGAATGGGAAAAGTGTACTTTTGCCATGTAATGTTGTACACGTATGATATGATCAGCCGACGCGTAAACCAAAAGACATTTTTTTGTAATAAATAGAAACGAAACGGATGAGCCACTTTAGAAGAAGTGCGTGAAATTAATTTAATTGATCGTTTCATTTTTTGAGGGACAATGTAGGAAGGAATCGTTTGTCTACGCTTGAAAATCATGTAGGCTTCTTATTTATTTTGAGTTTTTCAGTGGTCGTTATGCAATAAATAAATATATAAAATAATTTTTTCGTGTTCCGTTCCCATAAGTATGCAATTATTTTGTTTGTGCACCAATTATCCCGAGAGAAAGTCCCAGAAAAAAGATATAATTTTATTTACCAAAGATTGTGGTGAAGAAAGTGTAGATGAATTAGCACTAGCCACTGGCCAACTTACCCCACTTTGGTTAGTTAAGTAGGAAATGGCTGATCGCGATCGAAACGGAGCTGGAGGATTCGACGCACTTCAACCGCAAAGGACGTTTTATATTGTTGTGTTATTAGCGATTGTTCTAACCGTTAAGGATACACTTGTCGATAATCATACGGCCAAGGAGAAAATGAGCTCGGATTCAGGAAGCGAGTCGGATAGTGGAGGTTTTGGGGATGAGCCTTTACGCCAACGGCGTTTCGACAGTGATCCACGCTCAGAGATGTCGGCAGGCATGAAATTATCGGGGGCAGGGTCCAAACTCTCAGCTGGCAAGTTGGGAGGTCCTGTCATGAAGTTTTCGTATTGGTGAGTACACAGTTTTTAGGTTCAATTTTTAACTTAATCTATCCGATTTGTTTTGCTAATTTTGAGTTACAATTGTAAAATAGCACCAGCTGAGGGTACCGCAACGCCTTCGAGCAGTATAGCTCCATGATACAGCAACGTCACCCAGAAATTATGGTTGAAGGTGCTTCATATCCCCCACCTCCAGCTAAAAAATATTTGGCTCAAGTTGTTGTAAGTATTTGATAAATATATACATTTATATTTCTTAAACAATATATTATAATAGTCTTCTTTTTTTATTTAATTTCTAGGCTGTTCTGAAGTTCTTGCTCTTAGGCTGTATTTTTATGGGTGTCAACCCTTTCGAACAAGCGGGCTTCGGCCATATCGGGGCAAATATGTTTGCCTGGATGTTTGCAAATAAAATATATGCTGCGTTAATGTCTTTTTTCCTCGCAAACTTTATAGAAAATACTTTGGTGTCTACAGGAGCCTTCGAGATTTATTTTAATGGTAAGTGCCTTCCATGAATAAAATAAATTTAAAGAATTTTTTAAAAAATGATTGACATATTGTGATTCCAATGTTCAATAGATGTCCCAGTTTGGTCAAAATTACAAACAGGACGTGTCCCTAGTCCTCCAGAACTCTTGCAGATTATCGACAACAATTTGAAGCTGATGAGGAACGAAGATGACCTAGTCTTAAATAGCCTTTAAGTAAATGTCACACGAAAGGTGTGTGGTCATTTCACTTCTATACAAAGAAAGCTTTCAATGTGATTTTCCATGTTTTGAGTGATTTTATACACAAGTTAACATATTTTTATTATCCTAGAAGATTTCCCGCGGTTCCTCGTTAACTTCAGTAATTCCATTCTATGGAGCATTATCCCATGTTTAGAATTTAGGTGTTAGGTGTTTTTAATTTTAAATGTCCATTTATGTTTTTCCTTAAAGTCAAGTGAAAAAGGCCACACGTTTTCCCTAAATAGACTTGTTTAACATTCGAGGTAAAATGTAGGATCATTCCAAAGCTTCCCAAACAGTCTCTTCAGTATCTATGATGGATTGTCTTTAACTCACATTTTGTGACGGGACTTTCCTGATTTTACTTCATGCTGTTGAATTGAATGGTGAAGGCTAAGGAAAGTTTACTGCACGTTCCCTCGCATTCATCAAACAAGTTCCCTTTGTAAAACAATATCGTCTGTCGTTAGACCAATAAATGATAATAATGTTGCAACAAATAAATTTTTTTAATCTAATTACACAAAGTTTACTTATTTATCAATCAGTCATCATAGATTGATTGGAGTACAAAAAATTATGAAACTATTATTTAACTTTAAACACGGACCCAAAAACTTGTTCAATTTCATCATTTCATGATTGATTGGCATTTAGATAATAACTAGTAGTTTCACACAATTATTGCCCCAATAATTTTACTTCTACGCAGAAAGGCATAAAGCAAAATCGTTCAATGCACTCGTCACGTTTTCCCGAAGGCGTCTACATTCTTTTTTATACGACAATTCGTTCTTGCATGTATGTATAACACACGCTTGATGGAGGATCCAACACGATTTCATTCATGAAGACTCACAAATGAACAGACTCATCCATATTCATCAAAAGTCAGCGTATTAAGTTCGCATGCACTTTTTGTGAGCAGTATGTCTGTGTGTCCACTGTTTGTGTGTTCGAGACCCAAAATGCTGGAAGTTTTTTGCATATAAGAATCTTATGAGAAGATTAAAATGCTGTACTATTGCTCATTGGAAAGCGCTGGAAAAGTGAACGATGCTTGCTAATTTAACATTTTTAATTTCTGGGAAGAAAGGATATGTAATTTCATGTGAACTTTATATATCGAGCTTGGAATTTGTCATTTCAAACAACTCCAGAGACTACATACATACCCAAGTATTTCTATTTGTGAAGCTCCTGTGGGGATTCAATTTCCTTACGAGACTTTCGAACTTGTATTGGTGATATTTCAACAGTATTCTGGACATTTTATTTACTTGTGTTAAAAACTTCTCATCAAATCAAATACATTTAAACTTCTGCATATATCTTACTACCTAGGGTTTATCTTTGTTTTTTACTAGCATGCCTTTGTCTTCCCGCATTGTTTCTTATTCTTTCATTAGGTTGGAGAGCACTCAAGTGACAAAAATCTGTTCAAAAGAATCTATGCTGAATGAAGTGAAAGCGTGAAAGCAAGAATATGATGAAATGAGCACACATTGAAACCCTTACGTAAGGATTCAATCCGATGCTTATACTGCCTCTTAATGAAAAAAGTTGTACTTATTAAGTATGCTACCTTGTGTGGGTGTATTGAGTATTGAGTTATTGGTTTGACATCATCTTGCTTTAACTTACCTGGTTTCTTGGTATCATCATTATCGATCTGTGTTCTACAAATTGTTCTAGAGTTTTCCTTCCATGTGTTTCTGGAATTTTCTCTTCATATTCTTCTTAAGTGTAATGAAAAATCTGTGCACATGGAACAACATTTTTGTCAAAAGCCATGCAAAAGTTAAGAAAGAAAGTAGTGTTTTATGAAGCGCATTGTGCTCTCTCACTAAAAACTACTTTGTCTATAATGTTGGGGGTGAGATGCTTAGGTATATTGAAAGTAACTGTTATGGAATGAAAGGAGTCATTGGAGACGTAGCATGCAACTTGTAACTTGTACTGTTTATGTCACTTTTTAATGCCATGTAGACATGTAGTACGCCTACCTTCATTATAACGTAGTATTATAGTCTGAGCTTTCTTTCAGTCGTTCTTCGGACGTCTCGTCTCTAACTTCTCTTTTGCATGGAAGATTTTTCGCTACAAGTTAAACCCGTATTGACCTAGTTAATGTCTTTTTAATTTATAGTTAAGTTCTACACGTGCGGTTGGTTCTCTCATCCATCGATCATCATCATATCTGTTCACGTTTTCTTGTGGACCCAAATAAACTTTAAAATTCGATCGCGATCATAAGATTAATTTACTATCTTTCTTTCTCTCTCAACTTTGAGACGGAATGGATACTGTCGCACGCAGTGACCTTGTTTTTGTGATTTGTCATTCTTGAACTCTTTTATGCATTGATTAGCTGAAGTCTTGACTAAAGTACTTTCTTTTTTTGGAAATCATGAAGCCGTTATTCCAGTAAGTCACTTGTCCTGACATCACATACTATTAACGTTCCGTTTCCTTTGTATTTCACTTTAATTAGTGTTGTCTGCAACAAGTGATTAAAAATGAAAGACTTTAGTTGATTTGAATGGCCGTTAAAGGCTGATCCTGCAACTGTGCCGAAACTTGAATACATAGGTATATAAAAGCCTTACGGTACGTAAAACAGTGATTCTCAGACAAGTCTAGCATACAGGATACTCATGGTCTTTGAAGGACGATTATGAAAGTAGTCTGGTTTGGTCAGGAATCTGCTCATGTTATCTATTCTAATTCGAGGGAGAATTCTTATTGTCCAAGTCTAATTACTGGTTTTTCACCTGTCTTTATAATTATCAAATTAGTTTTAAATAGAGCCACGCATCCATAATAATTTTGATATCTTAATTTTCAATTCTGCAAATATCTTTTTCCTGTTTCATCTTTCTTTGAATCACACGTAATGTTCATTCGTTGATGGTATTAATAAGAATTTACTCGAGGTTTTGAGAATCCTTCCAATGGCAGGAATCAGTACATTAATTGTAACAAATGTTTTAATTTTCACAATATAAAATATAGGTGTATGCCAAATAAAGAGATATGTAGTCTGATAAGAAAATAATAAAAGAAACATGAGCAGATTTAATTAGAAATGCAGTTCAAAGGTTTTCTCCTTCCTTCTTTACATTTGAAAAGCAAAATATTTTAAATTGCGAATGACATTATTACTTGAATTGGTAACACTTATACTATTAAATATTATTACCTTCTTTCAAAATGACGTTTTTCATTTCATGATAAGCAATGAAGGAGCCACATACATAAAAACCTGTAAAGAACTTCGTATATCTCAATGTGCCCCGAATTCCCCTTAATGCCATTCTTATGATAGGTAGGGTTAGATAGTTCTTAAAATGGCAGATGTGACGATTGTTCGGCGATAGTCTGTGCAGCTGTGCGTGTACTCGTGTTTCATCGATGGAAGTACCGATGATAAAAAATTTGAAAGTTTGGCTCACACCAAGAATGGAATGGACACCAGTAGTGAAGTGCTCAAAAGATGTGACGTGTTTCATGAACAAAGTGAAAACCAACGCTTTTCGCTACACCAAATCAAGTTCTTATGGACAACGCAAACTTTTTTCGTAAACGTCTGCGAGTGATGAGGATATTGAAAACATTTTTTGTAGCGAGTTTTTCGGTCAACGTGAAATCCACAAGATTGAAATCTTGGTACATTGTTCATGAGAAAAATGAAACATTGACAGGAAATAAGGCAAGCTTTTTGACACTTCAAGTAAATTCTTTCATCATCATGATGCTATGGATAAGCTTTTTTTTGTTTGTGTATATTATAAAAGTTTAGGAAAGCCGGTTTGAAGGTTGGTGTTTAGTACGTTTGTCTCTCGATTTATAGACGCATTAAATCACAAAAACATGAAATTTTTAGATTTGTTCAATATAAAATAAGCCAAACATCAATTTACATTCTAAAAATTTTGTCGATTTAAACCGCCTGTTTAAAGGTAATATAGTTATATTAACAATCGAATGGTGCCTAAAAATGGCAGTTTTTGTCCATTGAAAATGCATATGCTATCCTTACCTGCCTTGTTTTTATCAATAAATCGTGTGCGATTGAAGTCGACATCATCGCCACATGTCAACCAAAACGGTAAGATAGAGCACAAAGTCCATGATTTCGCCGCATACAGTTGATCTAAAAACGGAACGGATACAGTGTGCGATAGAAGGAGGAGGATGAAAGATTCTACTTGCACCAAAATTCCTCTCTGGTATTTGATGGTTTATTAGAGTCGACTCACGTGGAGCGTCAGTTCCACGTCACTGTATGCGTAAATCTATTTTGATGGATCAGTGTAAACGGTGAAAGCTGGAGAAATTCCCAGTTTAGATTGGATCTTTTACTTCGCTTTAATGCATTGATGGTTTATTAGTCACGTGGAGCGTCAGTTCCACGTCACTGTATGCGTAAATCTATTTTGATGGATCAGTGTAAACGGTGAAAGCTGGAGAAATTCCCAGTTTAGATTGGATCTTTTACTTCGTTTTAATGCAAGAATCGGCATAGTTTTTTATTTAGTGTTCACGGACTGCAGCTTGCTCCTTTCTTTGCTTCTGCAAAAACATCATTTTAAAAATAGATCAGACTGAAAGCGATATTCTGCGTAAAGTTATACTGTAATTTAACTTTTGTATCTAATTATGCGAGAAAGAAAAACATTTTATCAACTTCACTTTATTTACTCACATTAGATACTCGTATGCGACATAATCATGCATTAATATTTAATTTTACACCTCCAGTCTCTAGATACCTCTTGCCTGCTTGTTTTCTTTAAAATTGAAGCATACAAGTAGGCTTGCATTGCATGTTGGTATTTTAGATATTATACTTAAGTATGTATCACATTTTGTGAATGCTGAGGTATTGCTGGGTACGTACACAATTTACCAAAAATTCAGCTTTGACTTTCAACTGAATGGAATACTGTAAGAATTTCCCAACTCAACCCACAATTAGACTTTATAATTTTAGTGATCACAACAAATTCATTTGACTTATATTTCGTCCTTTCAAAACTGAATCGACTTTTTTCTCTACCCGCATTATTTTAACTCAAACTCCATGTATGCATCAAATAGTCGGAAAATATTATACATGGAAGACTAAAAACACTGACATACATACATAAATAAAAAAATTCCATTGCATTGCAACCTTCAGGAGTTATTAAAGCGTAGTAAGTTATTTTTACCATGAGCTTTTCCATCGCGTTCACCAGCCACTAATTGCAATAATACAGCTATTCACGCAAAAGGGACTACGATTTTAATGCGGGCTTTAGTATTACATAAGACATCCCCAGCTTCCAGGTTTCCTCTTCTCAACGTCATAAAATCTTAGTAAGAGTGCGGAGTGGCGTGAGTAATATGAACGAATACGTTATGTTGTGAAACGAGAAGTTCAAAGAATCCTATCCTTTCCTTTACTGGGCAAATATAAAAAAAATGCTTTTATATAGATGACGATGAGATGACAAGAAAATGTTTCGTAAGATGAAGAAGAAGCCTATTATCATTTTTGAAACTTGTTACATATGAGTAACTTAAAACATTTATTGCTACTCGAAAATTGATTCTTTCGTCCTGAGTCCTGACTAGATTTCCATTAAAAGAGAGATAGGAATGTTTTTGTTGTTGCACTGTCTTTATGTAGTGAATCCTGAGGTGAGCTTTTCCCCTTATCTAATTATTTTCTATAAAGGAAACACTTTTCTGTCGTACTTTTTTTTAAATAGTAAGATATAATGATATAAATAAGAGTAAGCATCAAGGTACATTCATAAATCACATATATTAGAAGTGGGTGATGATGATGAGGATATGGTTATCGTATAGTGAATAAAATAATATTTCTCCTCTATATCGGAATGCACACTTCCTCCTTTTTATAGTTTTTATATCACTCCTGGAAGATGCATGTATCGTATGTGTGCTTGGCTTGTGTGTGTTGTGTGAGGTACTGCTGGAAAGAGATCGGCGTTGTGTGCAACGTGACTTGAGAGAACAGTCATCGCAACTCGACTCAACTTTCTCAGCTCACGTTGAATCGGACGTGGATCGAACTGTGAAAAAAAAGAAGCTTTTTAGTGTCATTTAGGTTCTTCATACTAGCGTACCAGTAGCTTGTATGACATGAATGATGTATTGATTTATGCGAAGAAAGTCATATTTCCAAAGAAAGGAATTTTTTAAAGAAAAATAGCAAAAAAAGTTAAATAAACAAATTAGCTACTAACACTGTGAATACCTTGTGCATATTGCGAATATATTTTTTAATCTGTGAAGTTTTTCAAGCATATAAGTTTGGTTTGCATTTGAAAGTTTTCAATACTGTGTCAAAAGTGGCAAATATTTGTTGGTATTCTTGCAAAAAGTTAATAAATTATACAGAAATCACTATTTCGAAGAAAAATTACTATTTGGAAGTGAATTTTGTTAAAAGAAAAATTTGCAACGCGGATTTAAAGGTCAACTTCTTCTCAATTTGTACTTTCCATTTTGCAGTGTAAAACTCAAGAACGAAAAATCAAGAACAAAATCTATTCTAAATACTTAAAACAGGGTTTTTCTAAATTCAACCTGAACGTAAATTATTCGTCGTTTTTATCGTGTTTTTTGTCTTACAAATTTGTGGCTCTAAAGTGTTTTGTTTCGTTCTTCAGTTGGTTTTGTTAAACAAGATTAATTTGGTAAGAATTTCCTTTTCAAAATCGTGTATAGAAAAATCACAATATTTGTCGAGCGACTATATATTTGCTTGACCAATTTGCCACAAACGAAGAATCAAATTTTACTATTTCAAAAAAGGTTTAATTCATAAAGTCAAAATAAGGCAATCGTTTGAAGAAATCAGGGAAATCATTTTTGCTCTTGAAGAAAACCAGTGCAATTTATATCGACGCCATAAAGAGTTGTTCAGATTTTCCACAATGATTTGGTGTCATTTGTGTTACTTTGCCCCAGACTGAGTACGTGACAAACAAAGTTATTTGGATTTTATGCAGATTTGATACAGAGACTTGAAAAAATTCATCTCATCGCAAAAAAGACAATTGAACAATTTATTAGTGACATTAACAAATCATAATTTTGCAAAATGAGTGATCACATCGGTGAAGGTTTAATTCAATTCAACTCCGGTGGGCAAGGAAGCAACAATAATTACATGGCTGTTAATACTAGTTCAAGCACTGGGGGAGGCATGGGTGGCAGTGGGAGGAATATGGGGAACATGCATCACCACCACCACCACCATCATCATCATTCTCACCACCATCAACATCACCAAACCCAAATCAACTCGAATATTGTTTATAATGAAGGAGCTAAGCGTGGGCTTTTCAATCAGACCGACCTAATACTAATTTCTAAAGGCAATATTTTTTTTGCATATCAATAAGTATCATTCATAAAAAGAAGTTCCTGACAATAGTTTCTTGTAAAATTGAACCAAAATACGAAAACTTCATTAAGCATACATGCGTTACTAGTAAACGCACGAGATGTGAGTGCAAAAGATAAAGTGAATTTAACCTTGAATGGTTGATAGTTGTTATACCTAGGCCAAATTCGAACATCTCAAAAAGAGATAAAGTTTACTTACAATGCAACTATCTCGGACATATATGGGAAAAACGATTAGTTGGTCATTTTAATCTGTACTATCTTATTCAGCGTATCAAAAAACTAAATTGAACCAAAATACGAAAACTTCATTAAGCATACATGCGTTACTAGTAAACGCACGAGATGTGAGTGCAAAAGATAAAGTCAATTTAACCTTGAGAGGTTGATAGTTGTTATACCTAGGCCAAATTCGAACATCTCAAAAAGAGATAAAGTTTACTTAGCATTATGATTAGATTTCGTATGCATACGTATGTTAAATGGAAAGATTGAGGATTCGTTTCGTTTTCATTCAAACTTACGATTAGGATTAATTTCGTGTAAAGCTTTTTTGGTGATTTGCGCGTGAACACTGATAATCTGGGCCTGACGGACTACTTTGATGTAATCGGATTTTGCTCTCTGAAAAATGATACATATACTTTTATCGTGTTGAAAAGCATAATAAGCATCTTGCGACGCATTCTTAAATCAAGTTTTGTGGTCAAAGGTTATTTAACGCCACATGTACATACATACGGATGTATTTAAAAGAAATCAAGCATGGTACATGTACAAAATGGTTTCTCTATTTCCTTTATAATTATTACACAATAATTATTATTATTTATTTGATATTAATATTGTTTGCATATTTTAAAATAAAGTACATAGCACCTGATAAGTGCTCTCAGTTTCAATTACTTTAGTTCTTACAGTTAGTAAATAAATAAGTACCTACTTATACCTATCTAAAAAGATTAGATGATTGACTATAAAATGTTTAAAATTCTCGGTTCTATCGATTTGTTCGCTGCCATTGCTTTTCATTAAAAATTTATGGCACTCTCACATTTACTTACCAGTGTACATTGTGTAAGTAATGTTCTTGTTATTTTGTTTGCCTACCCGCATCCAAAATGTTCACTTCACACATCAAGAAAGTTTCGGCTATTATAAATAGGCTGGGGACTTGGACTCCTGCTTCTTTCTCTTCTTCTCCGAATTGACTCAATCATGTCATCCATTCTGGCATTGAGAGAATCTGCAGAAGCAAAACAAATGACATTGATAATATGATCGTTTTCAACACTTAAATATTATTTTTTTATGAAGAAGAGATGTACATACCGACTTTATCAATCAGGTACTTTATCCTGTTAGAAAACTCTTTCCGAGAAATTCCACGAATTTCTTTTGAACGGGATGTTGTTTCTTCCGTAAATTCGTCGGAATCTTCCGTTGTTGTCCCCAGTGGCACAGGGGAGGTCGACCGATGAGACGGTATTGACATTTTGATTGTTCCTTTATTTGGCAAGGAAAAAAAATCTGCATATAGGTAACCGCAGTTAGAATATGAACAAGTTTTTGTATGCAAAATCTCAAACAAACATCATTGTCAATATTGTATGATGTATAGTGTCTTTCGAAATCTCGCATTTTATGCATAAACTCACCGATAACTATTTCAATGCAACAAAGGTAATACAGCGCTCGAAAGAAAAAATGAAGTTTCAGATTTTCATGAAGATATTCAACTTTTGTTTAATATTTATTTCACGGAAAATTTCAGGTCGTTCAATATGAATTTTCGAATAGACAGACTTGGATAGACTTTTTTATTTTTTCTGAGATCTATACTTGAGATATGTGCAAATCACAGAATAAAAATATGCGAGTTCTTGCTAAAGCCGGAACGAAACCTAAAATGAACACAAGCTTTATTTTAACTCAGGTTTTCTCGCTTTTTTACATGACATCAGTAAAAATAGGTAATTTAAATGTGTAGTGATTAAAAGTGAATGCAATATTTGATTCGGACGTCAAACAGAATATAAGCACCAACAATAACAGCGACACAAGCAACTTTTGTAGGAGGATAAAAAATCCATTTCTGTTACAAATAAGGCAAACCTTCCTTGTCCCAATAAAAAAGCTAAGCAAACAAGAATGCTGATATGATTTCGTCTAGGTTGTTTTCCTAAATATCACTTCCACTTTGTTTTAAATGATATAAAAATTACATGGATGAGGTAGAGTAAAACTCGAAGCATACAGTTCCTTTCAGGAAAGATAAGCATATTTATTCAATTTCCATATACGATTAAAAGGGAAGGAGGCGTTCTTAAGTGAGAAGCGCCAGCAACACTTTGTTGAAAAAAGACTCAAGAACAGGAACATGTTTAGTACGTAATAGAATGGCTCCTGTGATATTCCTTTGGCTCCGGCGTGTGGCTTTTTTATTTTAAAATGGCCTAACTAACCTAAAGTCCATGCTGACATTGCCTATTTTCCATGATAATTTTTCTATTATAAAACGATATGGTTTCTTTTAATATTAACTTGTCAAGATATAGTAGACATACATGTTTACATACCTCCAACCTATATCTCCGACGCTTCCTTTTACGCAATTGCACGATTTTTCGTGGTTCCAATTCCAGAGAGTACGTATCTAGCATGGTCTTTGTTACTCGAATGACTTGACAAGAAGGAAGAATACATGA
>JAHZMX010001728.1:0-28559 GCA_027743895.1 Seira musarum | reverse complement strand
GGGGTCATTGATGCTTATTTAACACTGGCACTCAGCCCCGACCTAGCGTAATCAACAAATTCGTCAGTTTAAATGTCACGTTTTACATATAACATACGATACAGAATTTACTATTTAAAATGAAATTTTCCTCTAGCTAATGCTGAGGTGAGAGTTTTAAGTTCCAGCCGAGTGCACAACATTTTAAGTGTACATCACAATTGAAGAAAAAATAATAGATGGCTTCTATAAAGTATTTAATTAACTTATAGCACCTTTTATTATCGAAAATAAGGATAATTTTCCCTCATTTCTATTCGCGTCCTTTTTAATGAGTATTAAAAACAAAAACCCATCCATAATACGGATAGGTAAAAAAAACCACTAAATCAATAGCAATGACGCAGGGGCATTTGTAATACTTTTAAAGGATCTGACTGAACATCTAAATGCATTTGATGCGTCTTTCAACTTATCAAGTCATTTTCATGTCAATGCACTGAGCAAAAAGCCGCCTTTTTTCTTAGCAATATCTCTATACACCTTCACCAACAGCATTAGCACTTGCCTAAAAAAACAATTTTTTTTTCTCCAGAAATTTCTCTTCGAAATCAATACTTTTCTTCGAAATTTTTATACACTTCATGTAGAGCAAATATTTTTCTCAAGGTATTTACTTACCTCAGTGTTGACAGTGACGGGGAAAGTACTGAAAAATGGAGAATAATTTTAGAACTGAAGAAGCACGTCGAAAAGTGGCGAGAGGCGAGAGTGAGTATCGTCTCTCCTTCGCGACGCCACAAGTCAACCTGACTCCTTCTTCAATAGAGCCGGAGTACAAGATCCCCCTGCGTCTCATATATCCACTCCAAAAAGTGAACAGGAATGGTACCCCTTCCCTTACCACTTTTGAGACAACACCATCGAAATATCCATAAAAGTAATAGTAAATCTATAAACGAGTTGATCCATCATATCATCTTTCGTATGCATTTATCTTTTATAATGGTATGTACATTCCCTTCACTTTAACTACACATCACAACTCTTCCAGCTCATGCATGTACATTTTATAACACCAAACACCATGGCCACTTTTTCCTTTAAAAAAAGGACAACGCAGTACTGTAACTTGTAGTTAGTGTGGTGTGGGAGGCCAGGGAGGGATGAGTTCCACGTTCATTTAATGCTCGCGTCAAAAATGCTTGCTATCCTGGTCATACTTTCTTATTACACGGGGCAGTCTCTCAATAGTTATCATGATTCGTAAATATTCGAATGAATACGGTAAAGGATTTTCCTGGCCTGGCCTGGTCTAATCTAGCAAACCTAGAAGCTTTTGCTTGGCAAAGACCAGAGATGAAAGATGAACAAGGAAAAGTTTTTTTTCTTATTTACTCAACATACGCATAAAGTAGCAAGAAAGGCGCTTTTAGATTTTCAAGGAACAAATATGGGAAATCAAATACGCCTTTTTACATTTTGGACTAAACGAAGAGTAATGTTTCCCCTTGTCTTGCTTGATCCAAGGTAAGAGCTAAGGGAAAAAATTGTATTTATTGTTGGAAGTCAGTCTTACTTTGCCCTCAGTGTCGGTTCCGATTCGGCGAGCTTCAAGTGAGAGCTCGTGAAAAAAAGACCGAAGGAACTTTGTCCGAATTTATTGTATTGTATTACATGCAGAAAAAAAATGATGGGGCTAAAAAACCACTTTCCAAGTCTTGTCGTTTTTGGGAAAAAATGTAAATTAAAGTTTCATTTATGAACATGATGGCAAATAATAAAATTGATTAAGAAGAAGGACAGCATTCGATTGATTTTTTTCTACTTCGATCGATAATAATAATACCATGAAGAAGCTCTCCATTTGATAGGCTTTGGCTCCCGTTTCATCGCCAGTAAAAAAATTACACTGGAACCACTAGTGACGAAAATTGTATGCATTCGCATTAGTTAGAAGAAAATCAAGTAATGATGATTTATCATTATTGCTCCATTTTATTTCTGCATAAAAAAATTACACTGGAACCACTAGTGACGAAAATTGTATGCATTCGCATTAGTTAGAAGAAAATCAAGTAATGATGATTTATCATTATTGCTCCATTTTTTTCTGCATACATTCATGACGATGACGTCCGGGCCCGGGTAAAGAAAACTCTGACAGTTGCCCTGAGAAGACGCCACCATTTTAAGTTTGGACAAATAAATAATAGTGAATTAGTACTATAATTACACACTGGAGAGCTACATAAAATTGGAGCACCCATGACTTGATTTTGCTGGCATCGTACTAGATTTTAGGTAGGTGTCCTACAAATTCCTTAATTTCAATAATTTTTCTAACAAATTATTAGCAAATGAATGAATGTTTATCGTTATATATAGGTAAGAGAGGTGAGTTATTTATTGTATTGCCCCAAATCATGTACTTCACCTATGCCCATATTTCACGTAAACAAAAATGCACCATGCACCCTAATGCAAAGTGTTTTGAACATTGAACATGGGAATATGTACTTCTTCAGGGTGCAGTACTTAAGTACATACTGCATATCGGTCAGGAAGAAGGGACCGACCCTTCTTGTGAAGAGGCAAACATGCATGAAACTCGTGGATTTGTATCGTGTAGCATGTAACGATTAACGATCAACAATGTACAGTTGTACGTGTAATTACGAGTACGAGTGAGCAAGCTTCTTCAAAACATTTTTAACGAACAAAATTTTTACTCCTCTACTGCAAGTCTGAAATACCCATTCCCATTTGATCATCATCTTCATATTCCTCGTCGGCCTCCAGTCCACTCCATTGCATTGTTATTTAATTGTTTGAAATGAATGAATGACATTGCAATAATTGCAAAAGGTCTAATCACAGTCATCATGACTATAACTTTAACGTTTTGGCTTTAGTTCCTGACTGAATTGACGCAACATTTAATGACTAATGTACGTAATATATATGGGCACTAGACACATGAGCAGTAACTAGTAAGTCTTATGATAAGCTTTTACCTGTAACATGCAAACGCAATTTCGTTACTCATACTCTCTGGCATCGTTAAACATCCGGCATTTCTATAATATCGAAGATACTACAATTTAAGTGTTATCATTAGAGTTAGTATTCCTATTACAGGTTACTGCAGCGTCATAGTCGTCATCATCTTGGTCTCATGATCGTATCATTCAGATTCATTTATGATGTGTTTTTGCCATAATGCACACGTCGAGTTTTTGCCTCTAGAGTAAAGTTGTCCTTGCCGAAAATGATGAGCTGTTTGTTTGCTGCCTCGTTTACTCATCCTAGTTATCTTGCTATCCTCATTCTGCTAAAAGCAGCGTGCTTCTTGCTTGGCTTTATTGCACACCTTCCCAAACGCGAACAGAGTCAGAGTCAGACGAGACCAGACCAGGTGAAGGAGAGGCTGAGAATTATCATGGCTCTCCTCTTCAACACGTTCAACATCAAAAGTAAATACAACTTCTTCTGAAGAAATTATTGAAAAAAAAGACAAGAAAATATTTAATGAATTAGTGTTTTACTAGTTTCATTTCATTTATTGCGTCTTCATCGTTGATGTTTAGAACGCTCTTCACATCTCATCATCACATAAGACGTAAGGCTGTGGTCGGGTAAAGTTGTGTGGTGCGGTGCGGTGTTATTTGGTGGTGGTTGGTCGGTCCAGTCCAGCGGTATTTCGATATGCGCAATGAATGGGTTATCAAAAAGCTGTGCTCTTAATCGTAAATCGTAGTATAACTTAAAATTGAGAAGGAAAGGATAATACCAGCACAGTTTTTTAAAAAATATCATTCAAAATGAGGAGATATAAACTTTCAGTGACCTCATACCGCACTTCTAATAGTTTACTTGTGTGTGCAATGTTACAAATACTAACCTCTATTTTTAACATGATCATGATAATTATATCAGTTTTTTAAAAGAAAATTAAGTTCTACAGCTGTTTATGAATGATGATCATTACTTACTCATTATATTTTTCTTAATTGGTCTCTGTATTTTAATTTGAAAAAGACTGAAAGCGTATAGTGTAGACAGTGAGTGACTGGCTGGCTGGACATTTGGATTCGATATGAAGAGATGTGACATGTCGAAGACACACAAGACAAGGCCAGTTATGTTAAGGACAAGAACTGTTGAAATAAATATAAAATATGCAGAATTAACAAGTGAAGCCAGTGTATCTACCTCAAGCTGAGCTTGACAAGGTTCTAAGGTCGAAAAACGAACTTTTACATAAGGCAAGGAAAAACGCTGAATCCCGTCGTGGGAAGTTGGCTTCATTCAACTCATTTTCCTTTTCAACATTGACAATTGCTGATGTCGTGAATCGTGAATCAAGACGTTTATCGTGAAAATATTGAGCTGATGTGACAAAGAAGATAGAAAAAAGTTTTTTTCCTAAGAAAGAGTGTCTTTTAAAAATCCAGTCAAAATGGGGTGCTGTCGGTTGGAAGTCACCTACCTGACGCCTGAGCATCTTCAGGGTTTCGATAATTATGTTTTTCCTAAGAAAGAGTGTCTTTTAAAAATCCAGTCAAAATGGGGTGCTGTCGGTTGGAAGTCACCTACCTGACGCCTGAGCATCTTCAGGGTTTCGATAATTACAAAGTGAGTCAGATAT
Organism: Seira musarum; assembly: GCA_027743895.1. Taxonomy (NCBI): domain Eukaryota; kingdom Metazoa; phylum Arthropoda; class Collembola; order Entomobryomorpha; family Entomobryidae; genus Seira; species Seira musarum. The sequence continues at coordinate 23,929 of JAHZMX010001728.1, read as the reverse complement.
TTTCATTAAAGAAGCGTGACATTGAGAATCAGAATTAAATGAAATATGTAATGTGAGAATTTCATTGTTAAAATTCCCTTACTTATTTTCCAGTACTCGTCAGTGGATACTAGTCCTCTGAGTAATTATGTGATGCACCCGTTCTGGAATGCAGTCGTAAAGGTAAAAATTGTTTCAAACTAAAAATATTCATATAGAATTTAATTCAAAAATTTTCAAATCATGATGATTTCTCACCATCTCTGTGAGAAACCTAACACACGTGCAGGGCTATACTCATGCATTTCCACGAGTTAAATAAATTGGAGGAAACAAGTAGATTAGATAATTTGGCTGAATTTATGAATCCAAATTACAGATTGTTACAATGTTCTAAAAGCAAATCCATGAGAAAAAATTCTATTTGCAGGAGGTGGAGGTGTTAGCAATTCCAGTTATGTTTTTACCATCATCATGATTTGCTCATTGCTTGCCCACCTACTTACATAAATAAATGTACAAAACTTCATTTTTCTATTTGTGGATAAACATTGCTCGCGCGTGAATAAATGCATTAAAGCGGCACACGGAACAAAATTATTGATGTAATGTTGGCTGATGATGCATGATCGGATTGATCATGAGAATGAGTAGCATGAAATGAAGTTGTGAGAATTTATCTTGTCTGAGGTCGATAAGTTCAGGAACATGAGACTATATAGTTTTGATAGCTGATGTGTTCTAAAAGTAAATCCATGAGAAAAAATTCTATTTGCAGGAGGTGGAGGTGTTAGCAATTCCAGTTATGTTTTTACCATCATCATGATTTGCTCAATGCTTGCCCACCTACTTACATAAATGTACAAAACTTCATTTTTCTATTTGTGGATAAACATTGCTCGCGCGTGAATAAATGCATTACCGCGGCATACGGAACAAAATTATTGATGTAATGTTAGCTGATGATGCATGATCTGATTGATCATGAGAATGAGTAGCATGAAATGAAGTTGTGAGAATTTATCTTGTCTGAGGTCGATAAGTTCAGGAACATGAGACTATATAGTTTTGATAGCTGATGTCAATAAGTACATATACGTCGTATCTTCATATGAGTTTTTGGAATGAAAAATTCAGAAATCATTGTATCATGTTGAAATTAAAAGGCTGTTAAGATTTTCAGCTGAAATTATGATAACGCATGAGCCATGAGGTACTTTGTTTTCTAATGTCTCTGCGATTGGAGATGGCACAAGATTTAGAAACGATAGTTGATAGTATCGGATCAACGGGTTTACGTAATTTTGGAGAAAATAATTTATGATCATGGTATTATGATTATGATGATGATGATGAGTGACTGATTGATTAATGAATTCTATCCAATTGGGTTGTGTAACACATGAGCGTTATCAAATTTTTTTGGTATTTAACACCAACCAAAAGTCTTAGATAAATGTAAGGTGAATAACTTGAAGATGCGTAGTTTTTTGCTTGCTAATTGGGTGTCTGTTTTTGTAAAAATTCTGATAATTATTCTTGTTTTCTTTCTCTTCCAGATATGCCCTATGTGGATTGCACCAAATCTGTTGACATTTACAGGATTTTTATTCACCGTAGCTAATTTTATATTGTTAAGTATTTATGACTTTCATTTCTACGCTGGGGGCGGTGGTACTCCAGAATCCGCATATGAAGAAGTCCCTAGTTGGGTCTGGTTTTTGGCGGCTTTCAACCTGTTTATGTCTCATACACTAGGTAAATCAATTAAATAAGTTCAGATTTTGAAGGAAAATTTTGTAGACATTTTGCAACAGAATTTTATATGCGTTGTCTGAAATTTGTGTAGATGGGATTGATGGAAAACAAGCGCGACGTACGGGAACGTCAGGTCCGCTCGGGGAGTTATTCGACCATGGATTGGATTCATGGTAAGATATTTTATATAATAAATTCAATAGTGTTCGAAAACATTTTATAACGCGAGCCTTTATTTTGCTCCACGGCACATTTTCATTTTGCATGTGTTTTTTGTGCAAATTTTAGGACAACCGTATTCATCCCTACTGGGAAGGCATAAGCTCATTTATCTAGTTACTTTATGTCACTTTAATGGTGAATTAAATCTTGATTTTTAAATAACACAAAATTTTGTTTTTAGGGATGCTTCTTTGTGTTTATTGCTAACGGGATTCGGTGGACAGGACATGTGGAAGTTTAACCTTCCCGGCGATAGATACACTTGTGGTGACCTCGTTGAAGTACTCTTGTACGCCGGATCCATTGGACTCTCCATTCCTGTTGCCTGCTATAATGTCTACATGTAAATATTTTTAGAGCTTTTTTAAAATGCATTTTCACATTTTAATGTAGGATTATTTTTTAAATTAATTTGAAATTATCTGCAGGTCTTACAAAAATGGAACTGGTAAAATGCGCCCCTTCTTCGAAATGTTGCGGCCTCTCTACTCAACCTTCTTCCTAATGTTCGTAACAACAATTTGGGTTTTCCTGTCGCCTTCAGACATTCTTCACCATCAACCAAGAATATTTTTCTACATGGTGGGGACAGTTTTCTCTCACATTTGCTGTAGGCTCATAGTCGCCCAAATGAGTATCGACGAGATGTGAAGGGTTCAATTGGCTCCTGTTCCCTTGCACCGCGCTTGCTACCGTTTCAATAGTATTCGTTCCAGGATTGGAATTTGAAACTGTTTCTGTGTACGCCCTAGCCATACTGTCAACATTGACTCAAATCCACTACGGAGTGTGCATTGTAAGTAGAGTGAAGATTTTAAAAAACGCATTCAATTTAACTTTAGAAAGAAAGATTTTATGATTCTATTCATTTCATTTGTAGGTACGACAAATGTGCAGACACTTCCGCATTGAATGCTTCAAAATAAAAATGCGTGAAGATTGACTATTAGCCGACAGCGCATGATTTGACCAACCTCAAACGTAGACAAAGAGGAATTCAGGGAACGCCAAGTGGTCATCGTGAAAGAAGAAACCTGGATCATCAAAATTCTTATAAACCTGATGAAGGACTTATTATTTGTGAATCTCTCCGTCGATTGAATTTGGATAAAATCAGGTTCTAATTCTTAGATTCCAAAAATTAGTGAAAAGTGAAAACTTAATTGAAACCTATAGTGGATCAATAGTTGAACTGTTGAACTATTAATTCCTTGAATTAGAAAACAATTAAATCTCTAAAAAATTAGCGTTCAGGTCAGGTCTTCGTTGGGTTCCTCTTTCATCATCTATAGGTTTGGTCAACTCCATAGAACTTAATAGGCAAATTCATTGTTATAGACAATTTAAAGTATCTACCTACTAAAACTATTACGCAATTATCTTATCGATTGATCTGTTCGAACATCTGCTATTTTTAATTCTACTATCCTCTAATTAATTTTAACAAAGTAGTCAGTTAAAGGACGATATGGCTTATTGCTTTTGCTTGATCCAGTCTTTCCAGTAGTGGATTTTAGTGCTTTTGCTTTTTTTAGGAAGGAACAATTTTATTGGTTTCATATTTTACAAACAAGGGATTCATTTTGAACTCCGGCTGATTAAGGTTTACACTACACACCAGGCACCTTTCGTTTTAACCTTCCCAGAAAACAGTATTTTTATTTCAAAAATTAAAACCCAAAACCCATATTCCTTTCTTTCGCGTCTTCCAGCGTACTAAATCTAACCAATAATGTATGAATATTTTTTTCGATTTTGACGCAGACTAAAACATAATATCACGGTAGGTTCATTAACATTGCCATGCAGAAAAGACTGATGCATCTTTTTACTAATACCAATATTAAGTAAAGGATTTTCTGGATACAAAATAATTCCATAATAATAACAACTCAAAAAAAACACTAACCAACCAACAAAGACTATTTCAATAAAAGTCCAGTATGAAATCAATCTGTTAAAACTACTCTATTCTTCTTCTTATCAATCACTAACTTTCACCCCCCAAAAGTCACAAAAAGAAACTGGAATGACACATGTGACACAGTTCATGTTCTTCTTCAGTAAGCAGTTTCACTTCAAATATATACTTTNAAAACACTAACCAACCAACAAAGACTATTTCAATAAAAGTCCAGTATGAAATCAATCTGTTAAAACTACTCTATTCTTCTTCTTATCAATCACTAACTTTCACCCCCCAAAAGTCACAAAAAGAAACTGGAATGACACATGTGACACAGTTCATGTTCTTCTTCAGTAAGCAGTTTTACTTCAAATATATACTTTAGCAAACTGCAACTGCACTACTTCAACATTTCCATTCTCTGTGAGAAATGATTGCACACAATGATTTTGCCTAGGAATTCTACTTTTTCAATTATGAATGCAATCCTGGTCCACGATTTTTTCTTAGGTAGTTTCGCCATCTCCCGAATGATCTTAGGATGATGGTGCCACTCAAATCAATTAGAGAACTGCCTAATTAATTACTTATTAACTACATAACACAATTTCACGTTAACCGTCATCATCAACGTCAGAAAAGAAATAGTGTTGCTTTCATAATTGAAATGCTCATGCGCTGTCGCCTCGTACGAATTTTAATTATTACAAATAATATATTTCTTAAATCAACATTTATTGGCATGCTACACTCGTTTTATGTATCAGGCTTGTCTAAAACAATTTTGCAAAAACATGAAACAATTTGGCTCTTGAATTGTGCATTACTTAAAACAATTAGGCTTCCATTACTAAACAAAAATGTGCAAGCAAACTAAAAGCTTTCAAACCTTCATGATCACCAAAATTGCATTTTTTTAAACCAGTAAATTAAATCAATAAATAATATATATAAATATTATTGATAAATTAAGACTGTACTGTGCCGTACGGTAGATATTTGATGTATTTGTTCGTCCTTGAACTTGATGAGCTACTCAACTCGTCAAAAATGTTTTTATTATTTTGTCTTGTGAATCACCGTTGAATACTGTGTATTTTTATGTGTAATTTTGTAAATTACAAAATAATTCTTATTGTCCAATTACTATCCATTCCGTTCTCAAGAAAATGTTATGTTCTCCGAGATATCGCGAACCTGTATTGTCTTTGTATTTTGTATCCTTTCCACTTTTTCGTTGGTGAAAGTGTATCAGTCTGTTTTCTGTCCTGTCCATCTTTCCGTAATGTTAATTGTAAAATGAAAGGCCAGCATTTATATAAATTACGTTTAATTATAGCAAATAATCCTAGTTTAGTCAAGCATGATATTTTTGGGTTTTTCCTCTTACAAAGAATGTAATTCTCTCAAAACTCACAAGCATTTACTTACACAATAAATTATTGTTTGCTCATCAGCGGAAACTAACATAACTAAAACTGTTCTAATCTAAATGCTAAATCTTTTCAATTAACATAATGTAAAATATGTATTATTCAAAATATAATATATGTAATCAAATATTTATACAATTAAATTTAAGTGAAATGAAATGATAGTACCTTCTCCTGGCTTATCAAATAATCGTAGTTGTATTACTTGCTCTAAAATTTTAAATTAATCTCCTACAATTCTGCGTTCCTATCTGCTATAATATGAGACTCACCAAATGAAAGACCGATGTATAGTACGAGTATGTATGTATAAATATTTTGGTAGTCAATAAGGTGATATGATAAATGATACCAGTGTGTCAATTTCAAAAAGAAATCCGCAGGCTATTTTTTAGGCGTTTTTTGGAAAAGACAGCGAATAAATAAGCTGAAATGTTGTGGAGTATTTTAACATTTTAAAGAGTAAAGTAAAGCGGAATTAACATTTTTTGTGATGAAGGGAATCGAAGTCGCCTTATCAAGATGTGAATTCTCAAAAAGAAACTATGTATTTATTTAGGTAATGTAATTGCTTGTAAGTTAGTAAAATTCTAGAGGAAAGAGCTTTTTCATAGTGCTTGCTAAACAGGGATATCCGTAAAAACGGGAAGAGTCGTACGTGTATTTGTATGTGTAACGTGTTTGATGTCATGTCATATCTTCAGGGAGATGCTTGGGTTCCAATTAATTAGTCCGTGAACGCTTTCAACGTTTGTTTGTATATGATATAAATGCTTATGATATGATGACAAAATATTAATTGCTACGTGTCTTCTACCGATCATTCACCTTAAAAAACTGCTGTGCTGTCTGTCTCTGCCTGGGTATTGGATGATAGGTTAAGTATAAGTTATGTTTCTCTTTTGTAAATAACATTCCGTGGATTTCATAATAATAATGTAAGTTTGCATTCGAAAAGGAATGTCATTACACATTGCTACCACTTCTAACCATGATGTGATTACGATGATGTTATATGTATCCGTTCTTTTACGCTCGTTATGTCTCTCAAATTTTTTTATATGCCCCGTGTTTATGCATAAAATATCTCATTTTATCCCTGTGCCGTTGCTTTTACCTTTTGTTAATACAAATGAGCTGAATATTTTTTTTCGATTCCTGAAATATATACTTTTCCTAGTCGCTTTTTGCAAGTTGTTAAAAGAAGGAATTTTTTAGGTAAAAAATTCGTCAAAAATGTCAATATCGGAGGGATGTAATTACTATCATGAAAAAGTAATAAGAGAGTAACATCAAACAATAATAAACTTTACTAAATAACTGATGATGACAGTAATATCAATAACAAATAATAAGTTGTTAAATAAATAAATATTGCAGATGTTATTATTGGAAAAAGAAGACATGATTCGCAATAAAGAAATAAAAGTACCGTATAATAAGTGATTTTGAGTTTGACATTGTCCGTTAACCTTATTAAGGTCATACTAGCCTGGTGGCATCAATGAGTGTCCTGGACTTTTTATTTAATTTACTTTCTCCTGCCCACTCAAAATATAAGGAGAAAGTAAATGATACAATGCACTCCTTTTCCAATGAAGAAATGTGAAAGATAAATGAAGTAATCAACGATATGTCATAATAATTTATTTTCTCCCTTTTTCAAACATCAATACATAATATTTTTGTTACATTGCACATCATCATACCGTATTAATTAATCATTTACATTTTTTCCCCACTCAAAATATAAGGAGAAAGTAAATGATACAATGCACTCCTTTTCCAATGACGAAATGTGAAAGATGAATGAAGTAATCAACGATATGTCATAATAATTTATTTTCTCCCTTTTTTCAAACATCAATACATAATATTTTTGTTACATTGCACATCATCATACCGTATTAATTAATCATTTACATTTTTTCTCGTATCTTTACATCTCCCATCATTTATCCATAATTAAAGTTTCTACTGGGTAAACAGCAGCAATAGCTGGAAACTAGCAAACACACATAATATGCATACGCACACTTTATAGAAGACTGACTTTATCCAATTAGGTTGGAGGGGCACATGGAGGAAACGTGTAACTCTTCTAGAAAAGGGAAAGTTTCGTGTTGCCCCAGAAAAGACTCTACGCACACAACCTCACGGAACTCGTGCATTCATACATTCATACAAGTTGTAATGTAAACAAAGAACCGAGACAGAATGTTTGCTCAAATTAAAAAGACTTGCTTTCGTTTTTCGCAGAACCAGAAAATTCATTTATGTAATATTCCTCGAAATCGAAATGAAAAGTTTATCATTCTTCATGGGTCGAAGCTCCTAATTTTGTGCTGGAGTCGCAGTAAATATGAAATGCTCAAGATACACCTAATATAATTATCGCTATCACCATAATATTTTTTATGCATCATCACATCACACACAAATTGAAACAGTTTGTGAAAACACAATTAAATCCTTGATTATTATTATGATTCCCACTTTCATTCATTCAATAAGAATTACATGTAATTTTCATAGCGTTTTTTTGTACGTGTACAAATACATATCGGAAATGGAAATTAATAAAAAGAATTAGCAGAAATACCAGTACTATCCAATTATGCGAAACGACTAGAGTCGTCCGTCAGCAATAGTATATCTACTGAGAGAGTCTCAAATACCTATAATTATTATGATTGGACATAAAGTACAAATTAACATCGTTTTTTTAGAACTAACTATTCTTTTCGTGAGTATACAATTAAGGTACACATATACACCTAAACCTAACAAGTTAATACGTAATGACGATTGTACCAATACATCTTAATTTTACAGAGAAGAAATGAGAAATAAAAAACAAAATTAATCGACTTAAGTAATTATTAAGTATTACAATTTGTGATTGCAAAGATTTCAGTATGGAATTACGGTTTTTTCTTTGATTATAATTGTTTTAGTAAGTTATAGTAATTTGGATTTCGTTACGTGCTAAAGATTAAGAATTACTGCTATTATTGTGTTTCGTCGTCAGCCTAAATACCGTCTCAACCCCTTTGACGTTCACGCTCACCGTCTTAACATCCTTGTCTAGTTTGTCCAGGTAGTTGGTGAAACTATCCACAATGTTCCTGAAAAGAAAGAGTCAACAATGTATCACAATGCCCCAAACATGTTTTTTCAAGCTCATTGTGGCACTTACATGTATTTCTCCACTTGTCCATCCGCATTCTTGTTATATCTGACCACAAACCAGAGATCACTGGGGAGTTGATAAGCATAGACATCATGAACCTCTTCTTTTGGATTAGGTTTCACATTGCTGGGTCTCATATGCTTCTCAAAAGCTTGTGTGAGGGCCTGATCCTCCGTCATTTTCTCCTTCGACGATTTCTTCTTATCGGTTGTCATCAAATAAGCATGCCTTCCTCCACCAGAGCTCGTATCGTCCTCCTCCTCTTCATCATATTCCTCATAATCCTCATCAGCCATCTGGGAATGGAGTCGCCTCGGGACAGGGAAATTATCAGAAGATGAGGTTGTAGTCGCTGTGGTCGCCCGAGCAGTCTTCGTTGACGGAGCCTCCACCACAGGTAAAGCAAGAGGTGGTTGTTGCTGCTGCTGCTGCTGTCGCTGTTTCATCCTCTTCCCTTGAGCCGACTGAGGGCCGGTGTGTAATAAACTGATTCTGTTACTTTCATCAATTTCCGTATCTCTTTGGAAAGCATCCTCTTGCTCCCGGTAATGATACTGCTGCTGCTGTCCCTGTTTCTCGTGGTGAATGTGTCCACGCTTACTATGATGGTGGGGATGATTACTATTATGGTGATGGTGATGGCTTTTTTCCGTGTTCGTTCCGCGACTATGGTGGTGATGATGTGTGTCATACCGCTGTGCCTGATATTGCTGACCTTTGAGATAGCTATTGTTGTTGGTGGTACTAGGACTGCTATTACTACTGCTACTGCTGTTCTCCAAATTTCCTTTTGGTCTGCAGGATACCGTGCACGCCAAACACGACAGGAGGACCACGCCAGTCAACATCGCCTGGAAAAACGACCAGAAAAGGAAACACGAAAGACATTAGTGTTGGAGACCATTAATTAGTCCCAAATTAATTAGCCCGGTATTTTTATGTTCAAACTTTTTACATCTATTTTTAGACTTTGAGAGGACTTATTGTATTCCATGGAATGAAAAATCGATGCAACTCTCATAAAGAAAAAGTCGCCGGGGAGTGATTCGCAGGTAAAGTCATGTTGAACGCAATTTCCTTCTCCAATTACATTTTTCACGATGAAGTCCTTGGAGAAATAAAACATTGGTTTATATTGTACTAGAGTATGCCTCAATTCACATGTTCCTTGTACCCACGCATTAGAAGAAAAAATTTAATATGGCCTTGCGCCTTTGTCCAACCATGCCCTCTAAGTAATAATGGGAATTTAAATTTAACCAATGTTCCTTGATGGTGATGATGATGAATGATGACTAAACTCGTTATTCTTTGAAAATGACTTTGGGCTTAGAGTATGCGGTGTGATATGATGTTTCTCTACGATAATTTCCCAGGCTGAAATCCTCTCAGGCAAAAGAGTCCCTGTGGGAGTACTATGCACGGCATATTTATAGAAACGCTCTTCATATAATATGCAGGAAAATCCACTTTCGGAAAATGCTTCTCTTTCGAACAACGAACAAAGCGGATTATTTTCTCCCCAATGTAAAGTAAGTACAAGGATAGGTATAGGTGCTCTCTTTACAAACTATTTTTGTTGTGGGTACAAAGTACAAGCGAGCAGTACTTACATTTAGTTTTTTTTTTGCAAAAGAGAAAGCTCTTATTCTATTTTCATACTTTCACGCTTGTTCCATTACCCACTTTAGAAAGGTTCAGCCCAACAGGATTACTAATTCCAGGGTTTTTGTGCAGCTGCTGAAGTAAGCGTGTACATTGTGTGTGCGGGAAATGGTGAACAAGAGGAAACAAGTTAATCATTTTCTCTGTTCAAAAGGTAGTATTTTGTTTTCCACGAAATTAATCAGATTTTCTTTGGGTCATTCTCTCTACTACTCCTACTAATATGGGCTTCATTAGGGAAAAGTTTGCTAATCTGACTTTTCCTTTGTAGTTGATTGCTTATATCCTTTCCAGTAATTTTCTCAAATGTATTTTTGTGTTGCACAAAAGAAATGTTGTTTCGTTTTTTTTCTCAGAAATTGGGTTCTGCAAAATAATGCTTAAGCTCTTTTTAGTAGATCTTTCTTTGTGCAAGTGAGTTAGTCAGAATGAAATGAACGTGAACCGGTTTACTCTCAAAGCAATTCATCAAAGGCATTGGCGAATGCAAAGAAGTCATGTTAAAACGGCTACCCAACATGTCTGAATAATACCGGAAAATGATTAACAAGAACACAGCAATTCATATTACTACATCTGCTGCTCTCGTATTCACATCACGATCACGATTTACTGTGATATATATCTAACATCCAGAGTGCACTTTTCTCCGGAAAAAGGCAGCGCAAACGAGTTGATGATGACTCATACAAAAACAATTTCATCTTTCAGGAGAAAAAAATCTTATTTTTTACGCAGAGCTCCGCAATAAATATTTCCATCCAATTAGTTCTTCACTAGAATTTTAATCAAAGGATCGAATCGAAGCAGAAGAAGAGAAAGGAGGGCGTGTACGCGTGTGAATAAAAATCATATTGGAAGCCGATCCTGCAGACGTAAATACCTACCTATTCCAGAAGGGAATTAAGATTACGCATGTAAACTATTTTTTTTCTGCAGTGTGCAAAATATATATATATCTTCATTTTAAATCCCGATAAAGAATTAGTGGTGGCATGTATGCCAAAAAGTGATATATTTATCTCTCCAGTCGCCGGATTCGCTGGATTAATCCAGAAAAAGAGAAGAGTTTGTAATGCCGGCTTATGCTATTTTAGCTAAATAAAAGACCGTAAGCTGCCTCAGACTACTTCAAACTCCTGTTCGAGTTTTTGGTTCGGTTTGCACATCAAAGCACGGATGATTAGTGCTTACTTACTTCAATACAAGTGCCAGGAATTTCTGGCTCCCTGGCCAATAAGTGTCTTAAGCAGAATGGGAAACAGGGAAACTGTTCATTTTCTACTTTTCTCTTTCACACTAAAAAAAATCTTACATTCCCTGGGGACACACAAGCAACACAAGGAGAAACAAACAAGTAAAAGAAGAAAGAATTGAAAAGTACACCTCGCTAACGAATTGCTCGGTGTATTCATGACATAACCATAAAAAGAACTCTTTTTTTCTGGTTTGGTCAGTCACCGTAATGGCTGCCACCGCATTGCCACACACACAACGTTCCTAATTTAATGGTATTTTTTCGGCTAATAATGCCGGACGATACGATACTTTATCTCAAGCCATACAATGCCACACGTTATTGCTCATTCTCCCTTACTGTTTAGTGGATCAAGAAAAGAACAAGAGAAAATTATTTTCCACCCTCCCTTCTCCACTTTAACCACGACTCCTTCCCTATTGCCCACGGAAGAATGAACTTCTTGTGCGCTAATTATCTAATTCGGAGAATTGCCCACTGCATGGGCATGAGATGAGTGTGTGTGTTCCACATATAAATATGTACTATGAAGTGAACAAAGGGAACTGTGCTCAGTGCTCCCACGCTAGAAACAAAAACACAACAAAAGAGACGAGAAGGAAAATACTTTTTTTTCTTTTATAAAGTTTACGAGGTTATAAAGCTTCCTTTTGTTATTTGGGCTGTTGTTGTGCTGTATAAATGTTACATGCCTCCCGGATTTCCCTGTGCCGAAAATGGCACAACGAAGGAGTGTGAGACGATCGTGATGCGATGTGAAAAAATCTACTCAAGTAAATTAACGAATGCTACATTTACTGCCCTGTTGCCACTATTGCTTCCAGCAAATGAGCCAATCAGGCAAAAAACCTAACAATATTTACGCCTGGACTTTTCCACAAGATATTTTTGATGCAATGTTACCTGCCTGATATAATAGGTAGTCCACATGTTTTTATCTCTACAGGAATCTATTATCATTGACTTGTGTTACAGTAGACTCGATCAATTTAAGTATTTATATTCACGAGGGGAGAAATGAACCTTGCTGTAGTAGTATGTACCGCAAACAGGAGACCAATTCGTTAATTCTCTGAAAGTTAATCAATGACTCGCCTTCCAGGAGCTAAAGTGGCATTTTATTCCAGGTGGAAAATGCCAATAAACATACATAGCCATAAGCGATGATTCATCATTAATTCTTTGTCTTTCACATGCAATCCTACTTGCGTGTTGGTAATGACAAGCTAATCCCAATGGCGAAAGCTGAAACGATGACATGATTCAGGAATACTTTAGGATTAAAACTTTTTAACATACAACTGCGTTCGCGATGCGTTCCAATAGATTTTGCTACTCGTCACAAATGAAATCTAAAATTAGAGAACATTTCTGAAGCAACAACAAACTTTTTACGATTTGATTGCACATTGTATCAACCTCGAGTTGGCTACAGAGAATATAATCACAAGATAATAAGGCACTTCAACAGAGAACAAAAGTTCTTCGAATGAATGCGAAGAGAATAGTTACGTTGGGTTATAATTATGCGTCGCTATTGTCGTCCCTACCACTTTACCTAAGTGTAGCTGCAGCCATCGATGTAAAGCCTCGTGGAACCAAGTCTAAGCCCTAAAGTCCATTATCAGGATTAATAGACAACTAATTTTCAGTCGCCATTGTCTTTACAATGAGTTGCACATTCCTTTTCTAGCAATACTAATGCATGAACATATCCTATTACTGAATGAGAGAGAGCTGAAGAGGCTATTCATTTTTGGTCGGAAGAAAACCTTCTTGAGTAATGAAAGGCTCGCTTTTAATTGGACGAGTGATTGCTAGTTTGCAATTGGTTTTTTTTCTATTCGACAGTACTAGAATTTGATTGAATGTGGAGCTTGCTTTATTGACAATTTTGGCAAATCAGTCACGAAGAGGTTAAGTAAATGATTGACCAATTAGTCTCGATCTAACTCTCCTAAAACAAGTTTCATATTCATCAGTCTTAAAAGAAGCGATCGATAGTTTCGATGCTATTTTAAGATTTCCTTGAAAAATTTTATTTAAAATTTATTTTAGCCCTGGGAAAGCCATAAAATAAGATGCACTAATCATTTCTTCACTTTCTTGGCAATTTGATGCTCAAATCTCGAGTGTAATTACGACCTAGATGAAGTTTTATTGACTTTGCCTGGCTTTTGAGCAGAAACCAGAGAGTTTTCATTAATATGATTTTCCACGTTTCGCTTCCTCACACAAAAGTACTTAAGTGAGCCATCACTGCCCGTCCACTGATTTTCAACTACGCATCATGGAAACATCCAAACTTTCACCATACCCTTGTGAATTCATCAAGGTGACGAATTAACTATTAAACCTTCAAACTTTCAGTCAGAGTAGGCATCCCATACTTCAGACTCAGACACAACCTATGTAGCTGGAGGAGAGAGAGTGTAGATGAGCCGGAGAATAATAAAATACAAATAAAAAAAGTTGCTCTCTCTCACTAGTTGGACAGAAATCATAACATCCTTCACCTAACCCGAACCCTTTACGATTTTTCATCGTTCTTCTTCATCATCATCTCCTATTTCTGGCTTCTCTTCCTTCTTCAAACTTTCAGTCAGAGTAGGCATCCCATACTTCAGACTCAGACACAACCTATGTAGCTGGAGGATAGAGAGTGTAGATGAGCCGGAGAATAATAAAATACAAATAAAAAAGTTGCTCTCTCTCTCTCTCTCTCACTCGTTGGACAGAAATCATAACATCCTTCACCTAACCCGAACCCTTTACGATTTTTCATCGTTCTTCTTCATCATCATCTCCTATTTCTGGCTTCTCTTCCTCCAAACTTTCTAACCGTGAGTCGTGAGTTTTTACAACTCATTTCCTCTCCTCTTTTGGTCCGGACAGTCTTTATATTTTTTGAAATGGGATTATAAAAAAGAATAATATAGCCATGATCATTTCTCATTTCGTATAATAAAAAGAAGTACATGGATTTGACGGAGAGAAAGGCAAAGGGAGATTGATGCCGAGCCAGCGGTTTCTGGCTCACTATCCATCCATCTGATACTTTGTGATCCTTGTTTTCCTTGCTTTTTTTTATCATTTTCTTCGTGATCATCATCATCATCATCCGGAACAGTAGCATCTCTTTAGCCTTTCTCATAATCCACTTTACTTCATCCCCCTTTTCGGGTTTTAGTTCATATAAAGTATTTCCAGCGGAAAATCTTAACTTCTGGAAGTGACTGGTTAGCTGAGCTGTGAAAGTAGCAGTACCACAACTACAAACCTTCCTTCTAATAATCACTGTAAAGCCTTCTCCAGAATGCAACATGAGCTAAAGCCTTAAACGCTTATCTCTGTGACGAGACGAACCCCAACCATGTCATGGTTCAAACGAAACCAGACCAAGAGCAGTTTAGCTTATCACGAAGAAAGCCTAACACAGCGTGAACTTATGAATGATGGTGATAGAAATGCTACATGCTTCTTTTTTGAGCCCTTGCAATAATCTCATTTTTCTCCCCTGGATAATCAAGAAATGACATGGGAAAGCTTCCATTCTACATCTTCCTTACCATGAATGAAAGAGTTTTGCAGAGTAAGGCAAAGTGCACGCACCATTGCAATTTGCAATCCACCATTCTTCATGATTCTTTTTGCATTCTTCTTCATCTTTTAAGCCGTCATGACTCAATATTATACAGTTCAATATTCCAGAATATCGTCAGCAATATCTGTAGCACGAGTTACCCTACGGAAACGTTTTAAACTATCGCTTCATCCAAGTATTTCCATCTTTTTTTGAGAACTTCATGGCAAAAACATAACACAATTTCCTCTTTTCATTCTTGATTTTTTCACGTCTTCATCACCATCATTTCTTTCCTGTTCATCTCGTTCTCTCACATCATCACATCCGCTTTTGCTGCTATTCATTCATGAAGGAAAACCGAAAAATAACGGAACTCTCCCGCGAGAAAAACGTTTTCCTTCATTTTGTGCTTTTTTTTTGTTAAAAATTTATCTTTCACAAACGATTCGATTTTTTTTTGTAAAACGAAATCCAATACTACAAACAACAGGATATCGTTCTGCTCGCTTAGATGAGAACAGCATTTTCTAGCAATCACGATAAAATCCATTCCGAGAAGGTCTCGTTTTATAATCTCCAAAATACAAAACTCAGGATTTAAAGAGGACAATAGAAATGCTGAGCATTCAGAAAGACTTTGCTAGATTTCTTTTTTTCAAGGAAAGAGACAATAGAACATTTTTTCACGTCTCATCCGTCATATAAGAGAAAGATTAGCTGCACGAAAAATGAAAACAGTTATTTGTAACGATTCAAATCATAAAGCTGAAATGGTCTTTTTTTTACTTGTTTCTGTTACAAAAAATAAAACCGGTACAGTTTACTTATACCACTGTGCCCTGTGCCGCTACAACTTTCCTGATGGATGAGCATACTAAATGTATGTACCCACACACACGCGAAACATTTTTTCCTCTCTTTTTCCGGAATAGGTGTATTTCTCTGTTGTACAGGCAAACAAATCATGCAATTTTCATCTCTGAGTTTGTTCAAAGTGACAGAATAAATCTGCAATGCCTTTATTTTATACTATTTTTTTAGAAAGAAGACCCACTAACCGGAGTACACAACACAACGGACTTTTTCTTTGGACAATAAAAAATAGGAGACTTTTAAACGAAAAATTGTGCTGAATCAAATAGATCGTATCATCATCAACATCATCTCTGTAATATGCATATGGTAGTAAGTCAGGCAGAAAAAAAAAACGAAAAAAAAGCTTCTTCATCTGCCTCTGTCTTTTCTCTGGTTCAGCTCATCTAGACAAAAAAAGAAGCTTTTCTTTGGAATATTAAATAGCTGAGTGGGCACGCAAAAACGTCTTTGTAGAATGGGAACAAAGAGTAAAACAGTACAGAGGATACAGTAAAACTAACTGCTCTACAAATAATGGAAATATATCTTAAAGACTGACATGATACAGCTCAACACAAAAACATAAAGTAGAAAATAAGAAGTTTTCCCAACAAGCAGCAAACGCAAGCAATGTTACGGTATAAATAGGAACAGACATTATCATGGGCTTACACAATATGCAAAAGAGTAAATAGTAATAAGAATCTTGTAAAATAAATAGAACTTGTGAATCGTCTTTAAAATGCATGATATACTTTGAATTATGCTTGTTATTTGGAGTGAAAAGTCCATCATGGGCACGGACTTTCTAAGAAAGTGTGCAGGATTATGTATGCATCCCTGACTCCTTTCTGGAAGGAGATATTTTTTTTGTCCGCTCACTCACTTACACACACATACACACACGCCATTCAATTCAATCTCATTTTTGAAGTTATGGAGCTGTGTTAATTTGATTCAGGAGTCAGTCAAGTTGCTAATATTTCCATGTTATATATTCGTTTTCGTAATTTTAGCTTATACAGAGCTCAGCTCTGGAAAATTCCCTCCTCGCTCAACTGAGCCTTTTGTGCTTTGTACATACTTCGCTTTCATGGAATCTGGAAAATCAGGCTAAAATGTCCATAAAAGTTTGCGGAGCGCTGCTCGAGACTTTTCCTTCGTATTTTATGGATGAACGTTTAAACTTCTTATATATTACATGAAGATGATGGCTTGATGAAAAGAATAGTTTGCATGTTTTATATCAATATTTAAGTAATTAGGAAAGTTACAACTTTGTTTGTGAAAGAGATGAGATGATGAGGCAAAAGGGAGTGTGAGATGAATACTAGAAATGCTAAAACCAGACGTGTTTCTCAGTCTCACTCAGTCACTCTCTCTGGAGCTAAAAAAAGAGAGACAAAGGAGAGGAAAGAGTTATTTTAATTAGTTCTTCTGGATGGATTATTTTCAAACAGAATTGAATAACGGATGAGCAACATGAAGGAGGAGAACTCTACGCCTATGCAAATAAGTACATACAAGAGAAGATAAGGAAGTGTACATGCATCATCTGTAAAATTAAAAAGAAAAGATGAAATAATGTAATTCTGCTTTTTCATATTTTTTAAAAAGACGTGGTCCATTTCCTCTTCACGGGAAAAAAATTTGCATGAAAAGTTTGAGAACTGTTTTGCATCTTTATCCAGCCGTAACAGTTATACATTCGGTATTGTAATTGTATGCCATACTGTTATTGTTATACAATACCCTTTTCTTTATACTTATCCCGTATTCACGAGCCAACGGTGCGAGAAAAGAAGAGACGCTTTTGAAATTAAAGATGAAAAATTTGATTTGGTCACGTACAATCAAGAGATAAAATGGGTATTTTGTGCATGAAATAAGACGCGTTTGTGCGCAGTAAGGGAAATCCCAATTTCTTAAAAGACGTTCCCTCACCCACAAACGTAATGCAGTACAATCGTCAATGACACGGATGTATGTAAGAGGAAAAAAAATGCCATTAAATTAGTGGCACGAAAATAAAGATTGAGTGTTTTTGCTACATCGCATTATTGACGAAAATTGTTATAATAAGTATTTTGGCTGAAAATTATGTTAGCATTTCCAAGTAGCTGAAGATCATTTGACGTGACGAAACATGGCAAATCTCCGCACTCAAAATGTTGGTTGCGTAAGAAGCCACAGAGGTAGGTAGCACGCAATATACTGAGCACTGACCGTTTTGACTTGAATGAGTCACCTAATCCCATCATGTGAAGTACATGAAATGGAGAAGGGAATGATGCTCTCGACTCAAAGTGAAGAGAGGAGTGTCATTATCTGCATTAAACGTCACATCACATCACACAGCAAAAAATAACACGTTAGCAATCCGGTCTCCTCCTATTTGTACCTTGTAAGTAGATCTCCGAAGTTACGTTCAAAGAAATAACTTCTCAGCAGACCAACGATTTTTTACCTTTGAGTCATGAGACACCATTGCATTGCTTGATCTACGTCAGATAATTGTCTTCAAATTTCATGCTACCCAAGTCATACAACCTAATTCTAATTTATGCGTCTATGTTTCTAAAAAACAACTAACATTCATTCATACGTCCCAACTTTTTCTTTTTCTTGGTCATCTAGTCGTCGTGAATCGTTGCCGGTGGCGCTCCTCACATTTAGATGTACGTGATGTGATGTAGGCGAGTTGGCAAAGTGAAGGCTTTGAGATCTTGTCGTTTCTTGGAACTAATTAAATTTTATTTGTTTTGCAATATCGAAAAGGCTTTCATCATGTCGAATCAAATACACATCAAAATAGTATAATGATTGAATTGAAACTGATGGCATCATATGAGAAGGATGCCATATATATCTTGTTATCTACATTTGGTGAATATGACGTCACTTCTTTGCTTCATTTTCATAACTTTTGAGCGTGTGAACAATTGACAAAAAAGTCATTTGAGGTAGTTCCGACAAATGAACTCTTTAACTCTATTTTTCAGAGGAAGTTACTTTCCCTATAGCGGAGATTCCCCGAAGATTTAGGTAATTTCAATTTCAAAAGCCAGTTTCATTTCCTTCCTTTTAGCAGGAACTGAAGGGGAAGTATCCCCATATTTAAAAATAATTACCCCCGAGACAGAGACAAACGTTATTTTTCGCTTTGACTACAAGACTAACATTAGTGGAATGAGATTGTCGAAACTGCACGTGTGGAACGCACTCGTTTGATTTCTATCAAACGTAAATAAATGGAAAAAGGAAATGCATTCACCTTTCCTTTCCATCCCTTCAAACTGTCAATTTTTTATTTCTTTCCTGTCTCCACCTTCCTCCCTAAATATTTTGGTATGTCTGGTGTTGCGTACATTCTGCATTAAATATGTTAGTCAACCCATTTTTCTAAGCATCGTAGAAACCAAGTTTTCCTCCCTGGATTCGATGCAAACATGACAAGTCAAGTAAGTGTGCGAGCAGAGACAGCAGAAAGAACACGCTTTTTTCTTCATTCCAACGCACACAAACACATCCAGCCAGAAAGAGAGAGAGAGAGAGACAAGCAAACATCTAGGTTTGTTTTGATGGGAAACACAAGGAAAAGCGCTTGGGGATTTTTTCCTGCAATTCCCACATCTCTTCTTTTGCTTTTGAGATAGGTTATCCTGCCGGTGGCATGCATGTTGATATTTCTTCTCGTGGATGTCGACGTATTAACTAAAAGCATCCACAAAAAGTCCTTTCCTTTCTCTACTTACCGGATTTTCACAAAGTTTACTTTTTTCCTCCTCAATCCAGAACCAGACCAAAGCAGGAAAAATGAAAGCAAAAACAAAATCCTTCTCTATTTTCATGAACCCTTCTTCGCAAAAAAAAACTTTCCCTTTTACTAGATTTGGCACAAATAGGCTTTACCGATAAACTGCACTAACGACTAATGACAAAAGGCTTTCTCGGACTAGGGAGAAAATAAACGGGGTTTTTGTTAATTACTCTCAGCCAAGCGAGCCATATTACCCTCCCCAGTCGAATTCAAAGATTACCTTCAGTCGACCATTCAAATCGATCATTGCCAGCCATGCCACACCGATATTAAGCCCTTTGTGCACAAAAAAATGAAACGAGAAAATTCCAGTGGTATAGTCGAGCATTCAACCACAATCTTTCTAGCACCACGGATAGTTGTATATGTAAGGCTACCTTATCTACCTACACATTCCGCCTCAGTAAGGTTCCCAACCGGAAAAAATATAGTATGAAAATAAAAAAGTAGATAAGCTTCATCGTTGTCGGTTCGAGTCCTCATCAATGCAAGCTTTCAAGCGGAAACGCCTCCAGGAGTAAAAAAAACCTAATATTCATTGAATGTTGAATAGCTCTCCTCATATTTTTTTCAGAAAAAATTTAAACCAATCATAATGATAAGAGAAGAGAAGCAGTCATATGGAATGGTAACTGGACACAAAAATTCTTGGACGTCTTTTTATCCATCGACGCTGGAGCTGGAGCCTTCGTAAAAGTGTAGTCCGTCGACAAACAATGTTCAAAAGAAACGAGTGTTATGTCGCTAAAGTGAAAGGTAACTCTATATTGTCATAAAAGTATCATCCCCTTTCCATATAATAATACTGCTCCAATAACTCTCAATAAACAGTAATATCAGAGATATCATCATCATCGTCATCGTCATCATCATCACACAGCTTTCTCTGTTTCTCTGTCTCTTTTCCCCCAGCCAGTCCAAATAAAAACGTTGTAGCTGCGAAATATGTTATTGCTTTTTATCTCTTTCCACTTTCACTCTCCTATTGAATTGCTACAAATGAAAAAAAAAACTTGAGAGAGGAGGAGGGGAATGAATATTATGATTATGATATCATGACATTTCGCATCCCATTTTTAATAACATTCCACATATATTACGACTCGCAGAAGAACAGTGTAAAGAAGAAGAAGAAGAAAGAGAAAACTCGGATCCTTTTCGCCGGAAGAGAAAATAGCGAGCCTATTCAATTTCTTTCTCTTCTCCTAACTTCCTCTTTCTTTCAATATTTTATTCTCTGTCCACATAGATTCCAGTAAAACCAGTGTTTCACTATCTTGTTCATGGACTAAAATATTTTTTATTCGTTCCCACTGAGAAATTGAGAAAAATTGTCATTCATTCCAGGTTTTTTTTCAGCCACTTCTTTCCTTCTTTTTTTTGTGTGCCACGCCGGTACTACACCACTGTCGTGAATCTTGCTTCGCTTGCTTATTCCCTACCCACTTTGCACATTACTACATTCGAAAGTAAAAGCGTGTGAGTAGGGTATAGAAAAAAATGCGTGTCATTTTTAGAGAGAATATTCCCTTCCTTTTGTCCCACATGATGCTCATGATTGTGATGGTAAATACTGGTGAAGCATCGGAGAACAAGTGGATGTGTAGGTCTTACTTTTTACTTTTCAGAATTTTTTCATATTAGGCAGCACGCTTGAAACTAAAGTATTAAAGCTCACAAAAAATAGAATATTTCTTTACATGTTTCCAAATATTTTCTATTTTCTTTTATTCTTATCTCGCTCAACAACTGCTCCTTCAATCCCCACATATGAAAATTCTGGCTAATATAAAAAGTGAGCAGTTTATCTATATTTTTTAAAGAAAAAGATAGAAAAAGTGTGAGTAAGCTGCTCTTTAAAAATATTTCATCCATTCATAAGCATTACGTGCCATCATCTATAGGCGCATTCCTTCAGTTCTCATCTACTTTTATTTTGCTTACATTTTTGAGAGAAAAATTACAACGACAAAGTAAAAGTAAAGTAAACGCGACTTTGCTTTTTAGAGCAGGGGAAACCAGATGGAAGAAGTCTTGCAGAGTGAGAGTAAGTAGTGGATGTGTAGGTCTTACTTTTTACTTTTCAGAATTTTTTCATATTAGGCAGCACGCTTGAAACTAAAGTATTAAAGCTCACAAAAAATAGAATTTTTCTTTACATGTTTCCAAATATTTTCTATTTTCTTTCATTCTTATCTCGCTCAACAACTGCTCCTTCAATCCCCACATATGAAAATTCTGGCTAATATAAAAAGTGAGCAATTTATCCATATTTTTTAAGAAAAAGATAGAAAAAAGTATAAAAAAGTGTGAGTAAGCTGCTCTTTAAAAATATTTCATCCATTCATAAGCATTACGTGCTATGCCGTCATCTATAGGCGCATTCCTTCAGTTCTCATCTACTTTTATTTTGCTTACATTTTTAGGAGAAAAATTACAACGACAAAGTAAAAGTAAAGTAAACGCGACTTTGCTTTTTAGAGCAGGGGAAACCAGATGGAAGAAGTCTTGCAGAGTGAGAGTAAGTAAGTGGTCTTACTGTGAGTGCAAGATGGAAAAAAACGAAAAAAATACGCTTACTCATATCGCACGAAAGAACGTGCCCATCTTGTAGAAAAGGTAACTTAAGTTATTACATTTTATATAGGGGAAATGGTAATAATAATAGAACATCGCCATCATTGCATTGCCTTATCATTTTTATTATAAATAGAATGGCCACTAAAAAGGGGACTGCACACATGGGCACACGATGATTCCAGCATTCCAGAGAATACAGAAAGAAATGAAAAATTAGACAGGAGGAATGGCAATTTTGGTATGCTCTTTTCCCTTCCTTTTCTTTCACCGTATTTTTTATCTCTGAAGGCTTAACAAAAAAGGAAATTTTCCTTTGTGCGTGCTCATGTGTACGCAACGCATCACACTTATATCGTAAACACGCATCTTATTCATGAAAAGAGACAAAATGCTACACATTTTTCTGTCCCTATCTTCCTGTTTGACTTTTATTCTGGAGAAGAGCTTAAAAGGGCACAAAAATCTTTTGTATCTGAACATAAATACAAATAATAAAATCAACCTGGGCTGGGAAAAGGGAAGGGAAAGCTTGTGAAGAAGTGCTACAGGCTACACTTTAGCCTCTTTTTTTCTTGTTCTTGTACCCACTCCACTCTACTCATTTTGTACGCAATGTGAGCATTTTTTATAGAAAAAAGAAGAAAGAAGTGAAATATCGAAGCATGAATGCTCCGTAAAGATAAGAGGCAGCTTAAGTCACATTTGTAGATGGGTAAGGCCATCACCATACATTAGGGCCGACAGAACATAAGAGAGAAAAAAGATTCCATTAGGGAATCATCCTGATATGATGAGGCTGATGTTGATGATCATCATAATGATAAGTTGTAACAAAACTTTTTTCGTCTTATTACTTCCCCCAAAACATGACACGACCGACAAGATAGGAGTAATGTGACACGACGATGTACCTACCTAAAACTAATGTGGAAGTAGAGAAGAGAGCCTGTACCGTAAAAAATTGAAAGAACATTCCATGCAACATAACCATAAAAAAGGTAAGTCATCATATTAAGGATCACTCAAGTTCTCTGATACGAGTCAGAATTTGTACGTCTTCATTATCATCAATTCAGTGGGATGGATCATTATCAATTTCAAAGACAGTTGAAGAATAAAGACGTTCAAATCAAAATGACAGACGCATGAAATTTCTTTGCATATTAAAATATGCTACTGCTTTCCACAGACTCAGGCATTTTAAGTTTTGCAGACGAGCAAGGGTCAAGTTTAAATCCTGCAATTCATTAAATTGACTCATTAACATTTGAGAAAATACTTAAGTATTCGCACTTAAGCTAGACGACTCCAGTCTATTTTCATTTCGTCTCTATTGTTCATATTTTTTACGATGACATGAGTCATGTGACGTAAATTCCATAAGTAAGCACAAGCACATTATGTTTATATTGCATATACCATACCTATGTGCACGTACTGTCGAGAACAATAAGACAATAGGGAGCAGGGGGAACAATGGTCACTACTTGACAAGAATAACCATCAAAACAGTAAGGTACCTATCCCACTGCAGCAGTTCAGAAGTTGCAGCAAATACGAACGTAATAGTAGTTGGTAGAACTAAACCCTTGGTGCACATAATCCGGACATAACTCAGGATTTTAAGGACTTCCATTACCACTCCTCCATTATATTATTCTTTTCGTCTTTCAC